>JAVJAQ010003829.1:0-76219 GCA_032362365.1 Zygogramma bicolorata
TAAATTCGACCTGGCGACCACTATCAATTATTATCAATAATTTACTTATGTGGATCAAAACCATCAAGGTTCAAAAGAAACAGTTTTGATGCAAAAGCTTGGAATCGACGTGAATATCACAGGGAACGGTAAGCAATACTCCCGAAAATAAAATATAAAGAAACTTGGCGTTTTTATACTTAGCAGTATAAAAACGCTCCACTTCGTTTTAAAACGAATTGGATATTTTGAGCGTTAAATATTTGCATTTCAATATAGGCAACCCACAGTTCAGATAGCGAAACGGAGAGTAGCCTGAACTTCAGGAAACATTATTAGTTAGATATGTAAACAAAATAATCGTGGTTATAACCTCATAATTCATCCCATTTTAACGAGACGAGTATAAACGGAAAACGACGAAAATGATAAATGTAATAACAATAACGTCCGGGTGGACAGAAAAAACTAGATTGATCTGAAAAAGAAAAAAGGTTAGTCGAGCAGGCGTTTCAGTTCAGTCACAATATTGAGGGAACGGTTTTGGATATTGAAATGTAGAAAAATGACGAAAGAAATTGTTTCAGAATGTATACGCTGTAAAAGATTCAAAGCAAAATTTGTCGATACGCCATATCACCCCTGCCAAAGACTAGACTAACTGTGCGGCTCATTCGAAGTAACAGGTATATTTAGCTCTCCATTATATCTCCAAGATTGTAGAAAAGTTTGGATTGTCATTAACCTGTGCTTATACAGAGCCGTACATTAGAGTTGGTAAGTTCATGTCTACTGATCCTTTCTTCTGGCTTTGAGAGATTTATATCTAGACGCGGAAGAATTTCTATAATTTATTCGGACAATGGTACAAATTTTATTGGTGCAAACAACTTACTCAAACAAAAAAAGGGGCGAATTGTTCAATTTCATCAACTAAAAAGATCAGGTGGAATTTCAATCCACCAACCGCTCTTGGTGGGGTGGTTGGTGGGAACGTATTGTTATAATAATAATTGACTTCTAAACCGAAATAAAGGTAGCGTGTCTGAAAAATAAAAACATACCCGCTGGTGTGAAGGAATCATCAATTCGCGACCATTGACATATATTTATGACGATTCTGATGATCTGACTCCATTAACTCCTTCATTATTCATGTCAGATATTTCCAATAGCGACACACCTGATTTGGATAATATCGATAGAAATCACTTGGTCACACGATTCAGGTATATGCAAAAACTCCGCGAAAATATACTTGATCGGTTCAGGAAGGAATATTTGGCGGAGTTGGTCAATTCTGGTCAAAAGCGTAAAACTGGTAATTTAAGTGTTGGTGATATAGTTCACGTCGAGTCAGATAATAAGAAAAGACTTGACTGGCCTTTTGAAAGAATCTTGGAAATACACGAAGGAAAAGATGGAGAATCCAGAGTTGCTAGAGTGAAAGTCTCTCAGGGGGAGATTGTTCGGCCGTTTCAGAGATTATATCCTTTAGAAGTGAGCGAAAAGGAAGATATATCTCAACTAAGGAATTCGAACGGAAATAGAAGACCTTTAGGACCAGTAGATGATGAGCAGAATTCTACAAGAAAAGAAGGCGAAGTCGAAAATTACGAAGAAGGAGAGAAGTTGACTAAAACGCGTTATGGGCGTACTGTGAGAAGTCCTGCTCGCTATGGGACTCTCTGAATATTCATATTTTGGTCGGGGAGGATGTTGGAAATGCTGATGATACACACTGTATTTCACTTTTTCATCACCTATATTATCATTTTTCAATTGCTATGGATTTTAGAAAAATATGAATATTATTATTGTCAATAGAATAATAAAAAAGTTACAATTTCGCAGAAACTGTTCCATACTTATTTAAACCACATAATTACTATATATATAGTCCTTTACACAGCCGCCTTGAGTTGAATATACAGTAGCTCACTGATGCATATTTTATAGTTGTTCTGCAGTAGCAGCCAATTTAAAATGTGAGATAGATACCTAGTCATGAGTTTAGTTTAGTTTATTACGGGCACCCCAAAAAAAAATTATTAAAAGATATAAATTAGGGGAGTAATAAAAAAAAAGAAATAAAATAAAGGGTATAGATAAGGTGGAAGAAATTAAAAAAATAAAGGAAAAGTAAAAATAAAGTAAAGTCAGGGAAAAAGGGGAAGAAAAAAGGAAAAGAGGGCCACGGAAAAAGTGGGTTTTTAAACTAAGAAATAGGCGTGGAGAAGAGGTAAATATCGAGGGAATTTGCCGCTCTAAGGGATCTGGGGAGGTAGCGGTAATAAGAAGGGTGGGTACGAGGGTAGGGAATAGGAAAAGTAGCTATCTGTCTAGGGAGGCGAGGGGGGCCTCCTAAACGGATTGGAGAAAGTAGATAAGGAAAGGAAAACCACAATTTAATATCTGGTAAAGAGTAAATAGATCTCGCTGATTACGTCTATTCTCCAAAGAGGGAATATGGAGATAACTCTAAATGGAGGAATATCCCCAAAAGAAGTTAGATTGGAAAGAAAAATATCAAAAAAAGTTTTTTTGAAAAAGATAAATTTGGGAAATGGGGGGGAAATAGGGGGGGGCCAGGAGAGAGGAAAAAAAATAGGGGGGGGTCCTAAAAGGGGGGAAAAATAGGGTTTGGGGGGCCCCAAGAGAGGGGAGGCAGCGGGGTGCCCCCTAAAAAAAACCAAAAATTTGGGGAGCCCGGTGGAAAGGGGGGGGGGGGGGGGGAGAAAGGGGGGGGGGTCCGCAAAGAATTCCCCCAGGGCCCGAAACGCGGGGGGGAGCCCCCGGGGGCCCCCCCGAGGGGGGATTCGAGAAAAAGAGGGGGGGGGGGGGGAGGGAGAAAGGTGGGATATGACATGTGTTTGTGTTTGGGGCCATACCATGTGTGGGGCCCAGGGTAGAAGGTCTGGAGATCTCGCTCTGCACCTCCGCGGCGTCCTAAACAGGGTTCAAAATACAAAAGAGCTTTGGGGCGTCCGCGAAGAGGGGGGCTTTTCTGTAGGGGGGGCGGGGGGGGGGGTCTTAAGAAAAAAGGGGGAAAAGAAGGGGGCCCAGGGGTGCGCCTTGGGGCGCCCCCGGGGGGGGGGGAAATTAAAAAAAAAAGGGGTGCTTGAATCTCTCTTTTTTGTGTCTCCCTGTGGGATAATCGACAATCCATTTCAGTTCAGCTTTTGTTCCCGATTTTTTCAGTCCCCTGCACTCTAGCCATCGACTCAACTGGAGAACTGAATGATCTTCTAAAGACAGTTCATCCCGCAGCAACGCTCCTGCAACCGAGCCTGGAACATATTCTGGGAGTAAGGTAGTCATGTTTGAATGAACAACAAAGAATTATAAATTCAACAAAATAACAACACGAATTCAAAATCACAGTGTACTACGTGTCACTAGTACGAGTTTTTGACAAAAACACAAAAATTGTTTGTGTCTACTCTTAAATACAACAAAAAATATCCGAAGTCCGACGCGTCCTAAACAAAATTGACATTAGTACTTGGATGGGTGACCATGCAGGGAAATACCGTGTCGAAATCCCGTTCAGCTGCAGCGAAACAGCATATCATAGTTCGCAGACAGTATATCAATGAGCACAAGATATATTGAGGATATGCCGTCCTTCGGAGGGGACGTAAAGCCGTCGGTCCCGAGTCCATGGATGTTGGGCTCGTTAAAGATCCCTACCTCTGGTTGGAATGCCAGAGGGTTCGGCAAAATTTCCGGTTGGGGGAAGTGTGCTCACCGGCGTCGGTGATTGGCCTTGGTAGTGGAAATAGGCCGACGTTAAATAAAGAAATAGAAGAAGAAACGAACGACTATTTTATTTTGATTGAAAGTTTTTCGTGGCAAAAAGTGATAAGTGTTTGGTTCACTGTTTATAAAAGTAATTTTTGTTCAAATGTCAACGACCGAAAGGGCGACAAGTAGTTGGCGTCAATATTTTCATGTTGACTGTAAACATGGCAAAGCTCAATGTAAATATTGTCCTGAAATTTTAAAAACTTGTAGTGATGCTACCAGTTTGAAACAGCACATAGAAAGGAAACACCTTAGCATTAGTAGTATTAAAAGTAATGAAGTAGGTACCTACAGTTTGAATTCAGTTAAAATACATTAATTTATTACTAAGAAAGTTGACCACTACATATACAAACATATACTATCAATGATTAATTCTGTAATACTGGCTCTTATTCAGAAATTATCTCACGTATGGATAGCTACATTGTCCCTGATGAACATATACCATATTTTATCCCGATATTCCCGCGCTAACGGGCACTACGCGGGTGAAACCGTTTGGCGCTGGTACCTAATGACCTGTTAACTTGGTTGCTATGAAATCAACCAACCTAATGATGAATTGGTAGGTGGGTAGTTCTTGATAATATATGAATAATGACAAAATTCCTTTTGACAGTTGTGATTTAGGGATGGGCGGTTATGGATCGTAAGATATACTTGTCGATTCAAAAAAAAATATATGTTCTACAGAGTGGTTTAATGAGTCAACGTTTATTTAATTAGCTATTTATTCAGATAAGTGGCCTTTGGGTTGGGGACATCTTATTTCTTTTGTAGGACGACGCAGTCCAGTCAGGAGGAAACTATTCGTAGGAAGAGTCAATTGCAACCTTATCTGCTAAGACATTGACATCTACAAATTTAGAAGAGTCTGTGATTACGACGATGACCACTTCTGCGTCTCAAATGGATGATCCTGTAGGGTCTTCAACTCCTAAACGACGAAAGCATCGAAGCTTCGGTCTCAAAAATACTCGAAAACGGATCAGGGGGTTCTAAAAACAAACAGATTACAGACGCTATAGCAGAATTGATATACCACGATAATCTGCCTTTCAACGTGGTCGAAGGAGAAGGATTCGAAAAACTGATTGAATTACTTGCACCATTATACATATAAGATTCCATGTCACAAAACGATAACCGGCATCATTGATAAAAAATACGAAGAGAAAAAAGCTATTATAAAAAAAATTACAATCCGTCGCCAATATATGTTTAACGATTGACGAATGGAAAGATTTGCAAATGAAGAGCTATATAGGAGTAACTGTGCATTTCATAAAAAACTTTTGAAAAATTTCTTTCAATATAGCTTGTGACCTGCTTTTGGAGAGCCATACCGGTGAATATCTAGCAACCAGCATAAAAAATATTTGCGAACAATGGAAAATACCAGATGCAAAAATTGTGGCAGTCACTACCTACAATGGTCCAAATATTGTGAAAGCTGTTGAATTAGCATTTGGAAGAGCAAAGCATATTCGTTGCATCGCGCACACTTTATACAAAAGCATAAAACATGAAGATTTGAAGTATCATGTGCAGTTGCCAAGTTGTCATTCGCACTTATAAAAGAGTGTTCGCATCTCGTTACGAAGATACTGTTCCGAACGGCTAAGAATACGACTTCAAAAGCGTCTTCGCAATAAACCACTCGGATAGCGTCGAAGCGAGTGGTAAAACGCACCTGCCGAGGATAGGTACCCAGGTCGTGGGTTTTACTATTTATTTTCGGATGGGGCGCCACCTGTTTCAGACCTCAATTGAAACAAGAAAATAAAAACCATTTGTTAGGTCAGAGATAATTTTTTTCGAGAATTTGATCTCTCAGTCTACTAGAGAGGAGGAAATAGATTGTTATATTCAAAATTTATAACAACGCACCTTAATAATTACTAACAGGGTTATTTAAATTAGCGGACTTCTAAATGGACACCGCTGCAGCTGCACTAGAAACTTACATGGGTGAATTCTTAGAAAAGTGTTTTCAAGTTAACAAAATGGCATATCTACATGATACAGAAACTACTCTAACAACAAATGGAAAAAATGTGATTTCAACTCAATGTTGAATCTCATAATGATTTAGGTAATGAATGAACATTCTTAGAATGGCAACGATCCCACTAAGTAAAACTTGGTGAATTGGAATGTTCTCACCGAATCGTGAAGATGGTCGATAACCTAACAGGCTTTACTGCCCATATTAGGATGTGCAGACTGAAACATGATATGTGCTCGTATTGAACAGCGACAAAACCAGCTTTCAGGTCATTCCTCACCTGAGGAACAGAGATAATGCAACTCTACTTCTCACTCGGCTATCGCAAGATGCTCCAGGAGAATGGTTCGAAGCCTGCCTACGACCTCGTGCTTTCTTGGTTTGGACTAGGTTCTACTTTTCAGTTCCCAAGTTGGTAGAGACTGGCAAATCTAGAAGGCGCCTTTTTTTTGGTTCTTACTCATCAAGGTTTTGACCATCAGACAAATTCCTGAACGATATCAAGAAGATCTTCTGTTCTTCACTCTCGCTCAACCCAAAGTGAATCAAATACTTGGAGATACATTTTCGGCCTTTTTCTGTCGAGAAATGCCACTTTTTCCTTTTCATCTTTTTTCTCTTTTTTTAACGCCGCGGCTCCGAGAATTTACAGGCATACCGCTTCAAAGTGTCAAATGTCATCGGTTGATATCAACCTCACTTAGACAGCGTCCACAAACAACACAACTGGAATCTTGTCTTTCTCCAATTTTCGATTTCAAATGATAGGAACTCAAAGCAGGTAAATGAACCATTTTACATTTTTTCCATTTTGATATCTACTATCGTACTCTAGACAAATATTTTGGTACTATAACAAAATGTGTGAATGGATTCCCATTGGAAAGTGACGTCATTTTCACATGGCAAATTGAAAGTGGCATTTTTGAACACTCGCAGACGAATATTTTCACAAATTCTTATGTGAATAAATTCGTAATGGTATATTGCATGTGAATTGTAAATTCACATACGAAACCGGTAACCTAAAATATAAAATAGGTAATATAAGCGCCACACGCCCAAGAAGTTATAGCTAATATCGATTTGAAAATGAACAGAAATTTACTTTAAATGCGGGTATTACAAAACTTAGAAGAAACTGAACAAGCTCATAATATTAGACGACAAAAATTTATAAGAGATCGAGACCCATTTCACTCTTTGAGTGATAACTTATTTTTTAGACATTTTCGACTAACAAAAGCAGTGGCCCCACATCTATTGAAGAAATTGAAGACACCACCTTCCCGACCATCCAAAGGCGTACCCAGGTAGGGGCAGGGGGGCAGCTGCCCCCCCTCATAGAAGATAAAATAAATGTCAATTTTTCTAGCAAGTGGGAATTTAAAACGTGTAACCCACTTTGCGCTCTGCGCAAATTGAAGTGTTGGAAACAAAATATCTTTTCAGTCAGATATTTTGATTTAATATTTTTACATCTATGATTGAATATTCTACAACATAATATGTACTATATTATAGTATACGGTTAGCGACGCAATATAATTCAAATCTACCGCGAAACCGTCGCATCTCGTAGTTTCCGCTCCAGACGAGAAAATCAGAGCCATCTAGGATTGAAGCCGAATATAATTTGGAGAAAACAACATCTAGCGCTATCTAGTTACGGTCGACAGTACTTTTTCCAGTAAAGAGAAATAGCATTGTATATAGACTACCTAGTAGGCTAACGCTAATGAATTTACCGTTGGATAGAAATATCAGCGCTACAGCGATCTTTTTGACCGGCACGATTCGTAGTAGTGGAGACGAGGCAGCGCCGTATTGAAAAAAATTTGAGAATTTTTTTTTTACATACAGATTCACACGAAAGGGAAGCCCTGTTATGTTTAAAGAACACAGCGTAAATCAGATACGAATTAACATTCAGTTTGAATTTTTGAAGTTTGTGAGCCTCAGGAAAAACCTCTCTCGGCAAGGAGTTCCAAAGATCAGCTATTCTATTGAAAAAAGATCGAAATTATGCCACCAGAAAATCTGCATATCAGTTGCATTCAGCCGTTACAAAACCAGTCTTTATTATTTCTCTACAAACTCTACAAATATTCAGCAGTTTTAGAACTAGTAGTTAACGCACTGCAAGCTAAATCGATCGACATGATCTCGGTGGGGGAACACATCAAAAATATCAAGGACATTCTCAGAAATGACCGTGAGTTTCCTGAAATGCTTCAAAAAGCGCTAGCTATTGCAATAGATTTGAACATAGAAATTTCGGTTCCACGTCCTGCTCACAAGCAAACACATAGAAGTAATCCGCCATCAGATAATGATAACGAATATTGGCGATGTTCCTTGATAATACTGTTACCTTTGCACCAGAAGATGGAGCAAGGATAACAAGGATGAGGGCTAGCTCACTCGGAATGGGTCGAGGTTAAATGATTCGAACAGTAATACAGATATTGCGAAAATTATATATATTCAAGTAGATCGTTCACAGAGTCCTGATATCTACAGTCCCCCCAATGGTCCTACCACTCTAACTGATAACAACCAAGTTAGGTACCCCTTATAATCGTTTTCACTTCAACATTTATTCCAGTATTCAACCTGAATATTTGAACAAAGATAATGCAAGTTCAATGATAGATTAAGCAGTCGTGCAGGTAGGAATTATAGAGCAAGCAGGGTTAACGAATATCTCATTTGTCCCTCCCCCCAGTATATGTACTGCAGGTTCACAATTTTGTTAATTGGTACAATGAACTACCGTTTGTAAAGCAAGCAGGTTCGTGCAATATTAAGGCTTATAAGATGCAAATAATATAATCTAGATATGCTCTAAAATGGCTTCCAAAGTAACAAACAATATTGCAGCTCTCTAATTGTCTGAGTGAAGTTAACACTGAAGCGGTTATGAAATACCCGTCCTTGAACTGTACTGCAGGAGGCTTGAAGCACTGAGGGTACTTATTCGAGGGCAGTAAAATTGATGTAAATAAGGGTTGATTTTACTTGGAAGTAATGAAGTGAATGCCTCAAGCTCTCTCTGAATAAGCAGGTGAAACTGTCGTTGGTGATCAGCCAATAATAAAGAAGGTTCCCCTGAATCCCACACCAAAGTGGGCAGGATGTCATGCACAGATACTGATCTGAGGGTTCAAGCATCTACTACTATTCTATCTACAATGCAGCGGTAATGTGAGCAACAGCATAGGTAATAACCAGCAAAAAAAAGGCCTAAAAACAAATAGGAGAGATGAGGGAGATTCTATTGAGTGGAATCCTAGGAAAAGGTTCAGTGATGTACCTACCCAAGGTGTTGAGCGGCCAATAAGAGGGTTTTGATATCACATCGAAACTATTATTTTTGTAGAGAGAAAAAACCAAAAATCCGAAAAATCGACTGGTAATCAATCTTAACAATTGATTGCACAATATCAGCTCTCTCTCTGTCTCTTTACCAAGAAAATCCGTCAATGACGATTTGAAAGCACAAGCTTCTCGAAAAATGGTAAATTTCGAAAAAATGGTGGTTATTCAATTTCCCTTTCTGGAAAAATCGTAGCCCTCCTAGGGATCTCAAAATTCTTAGGTTGGTAACATCGTGCTGCCTTCAGTGGAGGATGCGTCTACCACCATAAAGCTGCAATAGTAAATTTCATACTTGTGATGCATTTGTCATGGTCAACCCGTAGTATTTGTATGTGATGAAGCAAAAATCAGAGAGTTATGAGAAAAGCATTCGGACTCGTAACAATACCATACATTGATTCACTCATTTCATCGTTGAATATTCGATTCTCCCAAGAAAATACTCCGGCGTTTGCTTCAAGTAAGCTACATCCCTTGTATATAACCAAAACCAGCATTACAGACTTACACAAGAACGCAGAATCATTCTAAGAATTTTATAACCTGGATATCACCGGAGAACTGAACCTTTGGCATGATTTATGGGTGAAGAAGGCTTTATCAGATGATCAATTAAGGGACATAGAAGTAGTTGATCTGTTCAACGAAGCCAACATTTTTTACCCTGCTGTCAGAAAGGCATTAATTATTTTAAGCACTATCCCATGCACCACGGCGACCGTAGAACGATCCTTCAGTACGCTGCGAAGAGTTAAAACGTGGCTTAGAAGCACCATGGGGGAAGAAAGGCTTACAGGTTTATGTCTGATGAGCGTACATCGCAATTATTTAAAAGAAAACAGTGAGTTTATTGAAAAGACTGTCATAGACAAATTTTCGGCAAATCCGAGGAGATTACTGTTGAATTAATATATATACAGGGTGTCCCAAACTCAATGGCCTATTAGACATTTCTAGAAAACGGGACATAGGATTATTTTGAAAATTTGAATTCTTGGGTAATTAGTTCTGTTCTATCGATCTAAAATATTTTCAGCGCTGCGACGTTGCCGCTTATATTGAAAAGTAGCAACAAGTTTGATATTTTGAATGGGACACCCTATATATTATTGCATTTTTCGCTTCGTTATTGCTTTCCGATTATTTTTGTATAATACTTCCCTATACCTATCTTTAGTGGTTTTCGAGAAATTCATTGATTTCCTTATTTTTTGTGCGGAACCTAGCTTTAATCAAATGCTTATTACTGTGGAATTTGGATTCGAAGACAGCTGAAATTTTGAATGTAGTTTGACAATGCCCTGTGTATTAGTTGTGTGTAAGGAAATTTTTTCTCCATCATACAGGGTCGTTCAAAATTTGTGAATTTACCGACACATACAAAAGTGGTGAAAAGTGCATTTTTTCAAATGGAACATCCTGTATATTATCGAAAATCCTGAAAGACAATTGAAGTTCCTTTCAAATGATGTGTCATGTTCCTATACCTAAATAGTCAGGTTTCCGAAATAAATGCAAGTTTCTATAAAAATTGTATTATTTTGACATATTTTGTATTAGGTAGCTATGAAATGTCACGGAACATGTCATTATGAAAATTCGACAACTAATGCATCAATAATGAAACGTCATTAACGTAAATTTGATTAGAAAAGAATCAAAATGGAAGGCAAAAACACTTCAAATGAAGTTTTGATGAAATTGATTATTCTTCATGGCCAAACAAACTTTAAGTTAGACAAGCAGTGATGTTCATAGTGTTTCTGTCAGAAGAAAGTATTGAAAATGGATTATAATGCATATTCAAATGTAGATATTTCAAATTTGTTTTATATTCACGGTGAGTGCCAAAGAATTGTTTCGAGAACATGCATCAGAAAATTCAATGAACTTTATCCAAATTTACCGCATATGAATAGAAGAAAATTCAGAAGAATTGAACGGAATTATGCTGTGTTTGGGAATATTGAAGCACCAAGAAATCAAAACATGCCGATAACTGGAGACGAAGTAAATGAAACAGAACATTTTGCATGTTCTTGCTATAATTTGATCACATTGACCATGAAGAATAAACAATTTCCATTTTTTATTCTTTTCTAATCAAATTTACGTTATTGAAAGCGCAAACGTTTTATTATTGATGAATTAATTTTCGAATTTTCATAATGACATGTTCCATGACATTTCATAGCCACCTAATACAAATTATGTCGAAATAATACAATTTTTATATAAACTTGTATTTATTTCGGAAACCTGACTATTTAGGTATAGGAATATGACACATCATTTGAAAGGAACTTCAATTGTCTTTCAGGATTTTCGATAATATACAGGATGTTCCATTTGAAAAAATGCACTTTTCACCACTTTTGTATGTGTCGGTGAATTCACAAATTTTGAACGACCCTGTATAATGGAAAAAAAATTCCCTTACACACAACTAATACACAGGGCATTGTCAAACTACATTCAAAATTTCAGCTGTCTTCGAATCCAAATTCCACAGTAATAAGCATTTGATTAAAGCTAGGTTTCGCACAAAAAATAAGGAAATCAATGAATTTCTCGAAAACCACCAAAGATAGGTATAGGGAAGTATTATACAAAAATAATCGGAAAGCAATAACGAAGCGAAAAATGCAATAATACATAGGGTGTCCCATTCGAAATATCAAACTTGTTGCTACTTTTCAATATAAGCGGCAACGTCGCAGCGCTGAAAATATTTTAGATCGATAGAACAGAACTAATTACCCAAGAATTCAAATTTTCAAAATAATCCTATGTCCCGTTTTCTAGAAATGTCTAATAGGCCATTGAGTTTGGGACACCCTGTATATATATATATATATATATATATATATATATATATATACCCCATCAGTCAACTTCGACTACAGTATATCTTTATACCGGTATAATTCATATACTTTCAAGCTAATTCGGTGTCTTCGGCTACATATATTTATGAGGTATATCAACATCTGCGGGCTCAATGTGAGAACGGAGGTAATTTGCTTAGAAGGGGTTTTCTGTTCACAAAAATCAAACTGATTGCAATTTTTTCTTACTTACGTGCAGTATTTTCCTGTCATTCAAAAAAATGTATGTGCCACCTCTAAAATGAAGTACAACTGAATAATGGAAAGTATTTTCCTCACAATCGGTTTTATTAGGGTGTACCTTGAAAAACTGAATATTATAGTCACATATGATGTTGGCGACTCCGACGTTCATATTCACTCGGGTGCAAAATAATATCAATTAGATATTTTAGGAATATCAGTAAGTAATTCATCAGAATGATAATTTTAGATTTGCTCTATTGAACATTATTCAAGCTACACCATAATAACACCGAATTACTGATATAAGTAGATGATGAAGATAACGATCCGTAGGAAAGATCAACAGATTCTAGAGAAATGTGTTATTTTTGTATATAACGTTCTTGACAGGTTTTCAGAAGAAGTTGAATTTACATTTTTACAAACTTTTGTTTAGCTTAGGTACTTTATTAGTATGCCTGTCTGTCATTCCGGTTCAAAATAGCACTTGCTTGATCCGATTGAGCAAGTATTCATTATGCATTTTTTTTAAGAAAACAAAACACCGGTACCAAGACAGCGGATTCTATTCAAAATTTTTATGTTACTGTTTTCGGGACAGAGATCATAAATGGCTGCCCAAAGATGGCGATTTTTCAGTTTTTGGCCCAGTTCCGTTAAAATCGGTAGGTATGTGGAAGTTTTTGCGATCGGAGATCATGATTAGTTTTCGTTAAAATTCATAAATTCAATAAGGAAGACGAGTTTTGTAATTTATGGATTGTTTCTACCCATAAATGGTACCCAGGAGTTTTTATGATCGGAAAATATGATTTTTTGTTAAAATTTTATATTTCTAGATGGCGGATTTTATACTAAAAAGAACTGAATATAACTGATGAAAAAACTTTGTAAAGACAAGCTTTCATTCGAATACTCTAAAGAGGAAAAAATAATGTCTTAAGAAGATGTGTGACATAGGTTATTCTGTGAGTAACAAATTCAAAAACTTATATGGCACAAAAGGGTGTGAGAATAGCCACGATTTTTCCATCCACGGTTTTCAATTTGGGATCATCGCACGGTTGTATTTTATCGATACGTGATTCAAGATCTCGCGATTATTCGTATTGCAGATGAGTAAGAAATATGTATACAAGCTTGCTTATCTGATGCCTAGAGACAGAATCGTTGGTTGGGATCTCGGGGGTGGAGTTGAGGAATTTCGAAAAAATAAAAATTCTTATGTTTCAGCTCGCATACTGGGTTGGTAGAAATAGTTGATGCAATCTTCCTCTTTCGATATTTGAGCCCAGAATCGTTTGTAGGGCCGTAGGAAAAAAGTTGAGACCCCAAAAATATTCACACACTAATAAAATCGGACCATAATTACAAAACTCGACCCCCAACTTGGAGCCGCCATCCTGAATTGATGAATATTGATAAAAAATGCATAGTCCTCTAACCCAAAACCCACTCATACCAATTTTCAATAGAATCGAGCCATAATCACAAAACTTGTCGGCCATCTTGAATTTCCTTATTTTCACAAAGAAATCGTGATCTTCAAACCCAAAAACCCTCACAAACCAATTTTGAATAGAATCGGATCATAATCACAGAATTCACCCGCCATCTTAGAGCCGATATTTCAATTTTTTTGCTAAGATTTTTTTTTAATACATTGTCACCGAAATTATGAACACCTGCCAAGTTAATCAGACGACTAGAAATGGGTCAAAGGAAGCAAGTTCAATAAAAGCTTGTGAACTGGACCGATATGTTTATATTTCAAAGAATATCCATACTGGACCGACGTACAGTGCATGAAATCGTTTCGTTAGTAACTCTGCCTACAGCCTACAAAGACGAGAGTGCTACTACCATTACATTCATTGAGGTACTCGAATGAAAATGATAATAAAATATAGAATAAAAAGTAACGTAAGACTCTGAATTCCCCAAATTCAAAAGTCACGTCGACGGTATCGCCTTTCTTCTCTATTCGGAGTTTTCAGGAACCTTGAATCGCTGATTTGGTGTAAGTGTGAGAGGCGGCTTCGCCTAATATGCACATAAAAGTTCAGATCCGTCTTCAGTGTAAAACCATCCACTGTAATAGTGTTATGGAAATTATATGAGAATGCAATTGTATATTACCTGCGTAATCCTCATCACAATAGACAGAATGGTAACGTTGTATTCATCAACACCCAAACGTAAAACAACTCAGATATTCCAAAAATCGTAGCACAAAATATGCAACATGATTGTGAAATGTAGTTCCATGATATAACTTGAATATTTTGTGCTAGTCTGAGAGGATATATAAAAAATAGGGACATACAGAAATCACTTATTCGGGAGAAGAAAAAAGGCACCCAAATAGCACACGACGTCCTGAAGACGAACCATTTATGTCCTAGTTACGTCGATACGTCCCGGGACGTATAGGAGACATTCGAAGAACGTACATTACCGGATGTACCATGTATATACTGGTTAGACGTCCCATGTAGGTACATACTTGGTCCCGTTCCAATCGGAATGTAATAAAAACGTACATGCTTGGAAGTACTATGTACGTACTTTATTAAGTGTCCCTGATACGTTTACATTAACTCCTCTTCAGGTACGTACTTTTCGGAATGAATTAGGGGCATACCAATGACGTGTTTTTTTCTGAATCCCATGTACGTACTGCTCAGACGTATCATTTACGTACATGTTTGGAAGAACTATGTTCGTACTATTTGGACCTTCCAGGTGCGTACATATTGAGTCCCTTTCAGATACGTGTATTTCGAAACGTTTGCGGGACATAATAGTAATGACGTACATTTTTGGAAATCGTATGTACATACTATCTGGACGTCTCGTTGACGTACTTTTTTGTACATACTGTTTGGACCTCCCAAGTACGTACGGATTGGGTTCCTTTCATTTTCTACATTTCTTTTAGTATGTACATACTGTTTGGACCTCCCGAGAACGTACGTATTGGGTCCCTTTCGGTTCAAGGGGTATTGGGATTTTGAGAGTGACTTAGTGTATTCAAACATATATCAATATTGGTAATGCAATATTCATAATGAATTATTCCTAAAAAAATTTGGAAAAATTGAAACATCGACATGTGGTGAATTTAAATACCAGAAAATTACATACAGAATTTTTTGCACAGCAAGTTTGATATTCCAAAACCGCCATCACATGAGACAGTGATCCTTTAGTGTTTTTTCGAATATATTTTCATTGTTACTGAACTTTCTAAAATTTTAATATTATCTCGAACAAAACTAACTTGAAGTCATCACATCTATAGCACTCAACTCCTTCTTAAAAACAAGTGTCTCCGTGCCGTAGAGCGTAACAGTGGTCGACAATAATATCTCCATAGAAAAGGTCGAGAGTTCAAGCCCCGCAGCAGCCAGGTCTTTTTCCAGGTAAGTATTCGGTTAGATGGTTAGTACACGTGAATGAGTAAAATTTCCAACTTGACTATTTGGTAAAAAAGAAATGAATAATCCCGAATATGAAAACTTAGATTCATTAAGTGATATTAAATGACATATCATTACGTTGTTTTCGAATATTGATCTAATATCGCAAAATGTTTACAATTTTTTGTGGCCACTATTGATATCATCTACAATATAAGGTTAATATTCCCGTAATATTGAACCAATATTGGTCAAATATGTTTGTTCTACTTGGGATAGCGCATATAGAATGGAAAATGTACGTTTTCGGAATGTCCCAAACAGTTCCCCGTTCTGTACATTTCAGGTCCTGTGTGGACTAGAAAAGTACGTACCTGGGATTACCGACTATGCGGAAACGGTAAGTCGCAGGGAGGTCTTATGTACGTCTGTCGGAGACAAAAGTACGTCCTAAATACGTACAATGCATCCTCACCGTACATATACAGTACGTCCACTGGACGTACTTGTGCTATTTGGGCAACATATATCGAGTATTAGCAACTTTTATTGTAACGAGAAAAAAAGTTACACAGTATAACTTAATTGCAAAAGTATATATATCTGGTGCAGAATAATTATAAAATAGAGTATTATGGCCAATAATAAATGAAATAGGTCGATACCTGATGAAAATTCATGATAGCGTAGTTGAAAAAACACTTGATCGTTTGCAAACTGAACTATAAACAAAATAAATACAATGTTCACAGGTGCTTTGGCCAGTTAGTATTCCTTCTTTGTTTTTGACATGAATTGTATTTGAGGAAATATGCAATAGATCTATTTTCTATTTCTACAACCATTTTTTATAGAGGATATTCATGATATTGATATTGGCCGGGTCCAATCAAGGGAAAAAGAGATAGAGAACCGCGTAACCGAAACGATATACGTTCGGAACATATTGATAGTTTAATTTGAAGCATTTTTAATACGCCATCTACAACATAATGACGATATTTTCTTTCTCTTGAAGGTTTCCTTCTGAATGGGTAAAGAGGTGTGTCTGTCATTTTGACTGAAATGTTGAGAGGAAGTTTATGAATGAAATTAAAGTTTAGCATTACCATCCCCATGCACGGAACAAGGAATCTGATTGGCGAATCCATAACAACGAAACCTAGCTTAGTTAAACTATCATCAAGTAGGAGCGGTGCATTTGGCCCTAAATTATTTGTCAGACAGGCCTCTCGCCACATCATGCTCTCTCCTATTCAAATGAAACGGTGCACTGTGCCGTGATATCAAAGATATGCATTCCTGGCGACCATTAACACTTGCTTCCGACTATATTTTTGAATAAGGTATTCAACGTCAGAATACAGAAATATGTCTCAGACTAATATTCAGTGGATCCACGAAATGATACTGTCAGTGTACGTGAATTCAATAAAAAAATATAGTATAAATATATAGTATAAATTATATAGTCGTAACATCATTGTTCATCTGGTGACGCACTTATATTGAACATTCATTACTCGCTTCTTGTTATTCTGGGGGCGGTATTGATTGGTAGTTGTATTATATTTGTAGAAAAAATGGTTTCAAAATGTATTATTTTCAGGAGAAGAAAAATAATACTGTGTCGGTATCAGTTTTCTTCTCCTGAATATGCTAATCTTGTTTTACTCATACCAGAAAGATATACTGCTGTCGCTGTCAAAAATATGGTCATTTTTATGTCAACCGTTTATGAACCAAAGCTCAATCGAGAACGACTTTGAATCCGAAGGAAAACAAAAAAAAATAGTTATTTATTTTTATAATAATAATCTTAACAGTTCGTATACAGCACATATACATCCACCACGCGTTTTCTCCTTTGGCAAAAAGTTAACCACCGCAGCTTTTTTTCTTGATTCCAGTTCAATTTGCACAACATCACAACATCGACACTAGCAGCCGGCTAGCTCAATACCATCGACAACATTTCAACTTGATCCCCGTGAATACCGGCGCCAACTGATGCGCGAATTTCAACTGATAGGAACTGTTCTCTTTCTGACTGTTGAGTGTTCTGTGCTTATATGAACACCTATTACGAATACAACCGAAGAATCATTTCGGCTTTGTCTACGAACGTTGAATGTTCTCCACCTCGACACAAATAACAACTTATAGATTGGAAAGATCGTGATACCTGGGCTTTTCTATTTCTATAAGCTTCGGGGACACAGCCGCAAGAGCGCCTCTATAACATTCGGGTGTCGTATTGCGTCACAGATGGCAGTGCAACGTCAGCTTGTCTATCGGCCGCCACTTGATTTTAAGCTTTGAGCTGCCGTTATTGTAGGTCGCAATTGCTGCTCGAGCTTGAAAATTTTCGTTTCCACCGCAAAATTTATGAAGTTCAAACGTACGAACTTTACGGCAGGGGTACGTTCAGATACCCAGAGCGAAAGCCCGGGCGACAGCGTCGATTTCCATGACGTCACACCCAAAGTACACTCTGACTTAATGAACGATACGGAGTGTGATGTATTACGTCAAACACGTCATGTTTTATTTTGATAATAATTTCGCGTCAATAATTTCCATTTCAGTGTTATATGTTTCCTGGTCCTTCTCTTTCATCGTTATTATAATCATATATCATTTTGAAAAATATATTTGGCCTCCTACTTATGTCTCGATTCAAATTCAGAAGAATATACATGCTCAGTGCGCATGACACGCCCAAACGCCCCGCTTTCAAGAAGGATGAAAAGTTGTCTCCTGGACGATATTTCTGAAAGGCAACAACCAAGATTCTGTGGTGTGGCGTCACGTTTCACCCCGAGTTCTCGAACGATTTGCAAACGCCCAGACGCGCCGTGTGTAGTTTCTAAACGCAACCTAAGATGTCTATATACTGGTGTTTCTAATGTTGCGATATTAGAGAGTTGAAGTGATCGCAATACGTAGACCTCAACGTAGACGTTAACGTTATGAAATACAACGTTTACGGGTTTTCATGAAATTGAGTTGAAGTCGCTACCATACATGACATTACTGTTAGCCGTTAACCAGTGCTGCCATTTTGTGAGTTATTACCACTAATTACTCCATTTGTGAACATTTTCATCGCTGCGAAATAACCGTGGATTAATAGAACGTTTGTGAGAATTTTGCGCGGATTCCGACATTTTGAGCGTATTGACTCCTGAACAAAAATGTTATTCGAAAGACAAAGTCAAAGATAAGTACCATTATTAAAATGTGTGTATTTTTCATTGAACAAAATATTGTTTTGTTATGAATAAAATTAATTTTTTATAATCAATAATAGATAAATAAACGAATGAATATAATTTTAAATGAAAACACTTCAGTTTAGGTGGTACTTTATTCTAAGCTTCAAAGTAATATAAGAAAATCGCTATGGATTGGATAGCGATTTAGAGTAGTAATGAAATAGACCTCCACTGAGATATAATTCAGGTAATCCATTACTTCTTAAATTATGTGGATCTTCCATAACATTATATTCAGGTCCATTCTGGTGAATTTTGAATAACTTTCAATATTGAATATTGCAATGGTTATTGAATAATATGATAGATAATAAGAAGAATATGAATATATGCCATAAAGATTTCTGAAATATTTTCGAGAAATATTGTCTATTGAAGAATTTTGATTTGCACCATAATTGCATTATTGATTTCATTCTTGAATATTTTTCAATAATCGAATGATATTCAAGAATCAACAGGCCACCGCAGAATAGACCTGATTGGGAATCTACAATTGGCTCGTAGCCAAGCAATGTAATTGGGTTTTTGTATAGTTTCTGGAAATCATAATCGAATACCAATGAATATTTTACTATTCATATTGAATTTCACTTTCAAGATGATGAAAGTTGATTCCTACCGATGGAAACAGTAGATACTTGAATCTAGAATATTCAAGGAACTGCTTTCTCAATCACTAATTATTCAGCCTAAACTGAATATTTCTTCGCCAAATTTTAAATCATCTCTTCGAGAGTTCTAATGCTGACACTTTTTTGTAATTTGGATCATGTTGATCTGAATTAGAGTCCATCTCTTCGTATCTTGATAGGGATAATGGCCATATACCTCCCTCGCCAAATGAAGTATCAAAATTTGGTCATTCGCAACTCAACGGTGTGATTCGTATATTCGTTCATGGCAGCACTTCAACTCTCTATTAATTCAGATAAACCCATAGATCTTATATGCTTCGCTAGATACGGCATCCTGTAGCGTTTGTTTGGTATTAGAGGGGTACAGTAGAGAGGGGGTGATGCATTGTTTATATTTCATAAAAGATATTTGACTTTCAATATATGGTTATTTATATGATTGCATTGAATTTGCTAATTATTGAGAGTAGTATTTGCCACTTTTGACAGATTTCCTTCTACGAAATATTAATTTTTCATTTTCCATATATTTTTTAACACTGTGATTTTAAGAAATGGATTTTATTGATTTTTAAACAGTATATTTTTTGTTAACAAACTTCTCTACTCTACAAGCTACATCATCTTTCAGCTGGAAAGTTTCGTGATGAATTCGTATTGTAAAATAATTTTTTAGTATCAATTTCGTGAGTTGTAGAGGATGCCAGGATTGATAGGATTATCTCAAACGACTTCAAAGATATGGGCAACAAAATTTCTCATATGTTCGATAAGTGCAACGTACACTTCGAACCCTTTGAATCTGGTCTAGTCTCTGTCATGCTCATTAGGTGAATTGAAAAGTTTTTTGCTTATATCTTAGAAGTCAATCCCATCAATCCTGCTATTACTGGATTTTTAATATTAATGATAGCCTCTAACCGAATATGAAAGAACATTGAAAAATCCATTGCAAAATTACATTGACGACATCATTGTTGAGACAGTGAAAGTAAAAGATAGGTGCGCAATTGAACATGAAAATCGACCTGTCAGAGGACTTTTACGAAATATTTTCGGTTTGGGCAATAATGAATTCATTCGTTATTTATGAATTTCACTGTATATTTCTAAAATGTGCACCATGAGATTACTTACATCAATGATTGCCTCAGCACCAGTGCTGAGAAAATTGTTTTTCTTGAGATGCATCATTGTTTTTTTGTAAGTAGCCAGTCTCGATTTCAAACGAAATATTTGCCGTTTCTGATTGTTGAAGACTACTCTTTGATTCAAGAGAACCTTCTGGGCTATTTTTCATTTCCTTTTGTATACTTGAGACCTATTCCTCTTTTCTTGTGATTTTATTGTCTTTAAAGCAGATTTCCTACAATACAAAAACATTCAATGAAACCTTAAATAGTAAGCAGGAAGACTCTAATATGTATCTTGTAATATGTGGCCTTTAATTCCATCTCTGTTTCTGATGCAGTTAGGGTTGAAGATGATGCAGGTGAATCATTTGGAGAAGCCATTTCAAATCTTTTCCAGGAGTAATTGGAATCTCCCCTTCGAATGGTAGTCTAAAAAAATTTTTGAATTAAATATTCTATAACCCCACTCACTGTCTCTGGGATTCATAATAAGGTTTGATTTACTCTTGAATTTACCACTTTTTTTACACATTCCAATCGTACATCGTTTCCCTTATCGGCTTCTGAAATACTAGCAGTGTTTGGTGATTTTTCATCATTCTCATCAGGAACCAATTCAACAGTTGATTTGTTCCTGCAGGAAAGGTATTAAAATTTATGTTGATTCTATAGTTACCACCTTGTTACTTCAAAATTAGAATCAACTTGAAATAAATTATGTAAAATTTTAAGAGTAATTCATAATACCTTTCAATATTCGTCAGCTGCAATACTGATAGAGCAATTGGTTTAGTTCCATCTACTAAAAACCTCTTGCCAGCTGGTGAAGATCCTATACTTTCTACAGAAAAGTGATCAGAGCACAAAACTTCATATACAGGTATATTTCCAGTGATGCCAAGTATCTCACACTAAGCATTTCTTATCGGTTCTATATTCTTGGGAAATCTAAAAGAAAAATAATTTTTGATCTAAATGTATTGAATGTTGGGACTGCCAGAAGAAATGTTAAATTTAAATTGTTCATAGTTTACTTTCAGCTCCTTAAACTACCAACACCACGCCCATGGCATACATTCCTATGAAAAGAGCTGGCTGAACCTTTTTCAAACTTGGAGTTACAAATCAAAGAAGATTTTCACATTTTGATGTATAATGCGACCGCTATTCTTCAAACTAATTGTCCACAGTAAAAACTTGCAGAATTATCATAAAAACACACGATTAAGACAAATATCACCATATAAATCTGACAACTCTGAAAACAGAATTCGACATTTGTCAAACTTTTTATTTAAAAACGACCAATCAAATGCATAGTACGCTGGACCCTCCCCAGACCACAGAACTGAAACTAGAGGAGAACGGCTATTCCTACCATTTTGTATATTATAAAGCACTTACACTAGTACATGACACATAAGGTTGGCAAGCCTGCGCATTAGGGTATACTAATTGTCATTAAAACTGACAGGTATATGTTTAAAATCGATTATTATAAATTTGTTGCTTGTGGTGTGTCTTACAAGTTGATTATTGTGAACATTGGTGAACTTTATTGAAAATGCCTGATAAGTGTTTAGTTTGGTCGTGCCAAAGTAAAGGAAACATGGCAGGAATTACCTTCCATCGGTATGTTGCTTACTTTTACAGAACCGTATTTGATTTTTTGATATCCTAAATCAATTGTTTCATATTTTTTTTATAATTCTCTGTTTTAGACTTGGCAAAGCTCGTTATTCTTCTTGGTTAACAGCAATAGGAAGGAGTTCAGAAGAGAATATTAGTCCATTAAATGTGATTTGTTCCAGACACTTCGCAAAATCCGATTTTCTAAGGAAAAAAAGGATGATTTTGAAAAGAGAGGCAATTCCCAAACTATTCCTCCCAAAAATCGCAACTCGGGGGTCCCAATCAGATATATCTGCAGCAAGACCAGTTTTGAGGTATGAAACTTCAAATACCATATAAAAAGACAGAATGTCATTACTTTCTTTATTTCAGAGACCTTAATTCAGCTGATATTGATTTGGAAAAAGACCAGGGCAATGCTTCATCCAGTAATTCTGCTTCATCAAAATCTGGGACAACGTAAGATGATTTGTTGATTTTGAGTTTATATAATTGTCAAATGCAGAGGGCAAACAAGATATCAGATATGTTTATGGGAAAAGCAATTAGTTATATATTGATTTGAATTTTTGTTCACACCTACAGTTATCATGTGAATATTTTTTGAAATATATATAATATGTATATATGAAATATAATAATGTCTGGAATTACAGGAGTTCTGCTGACAGTGCTGAACTAAAAGGAGTTCAGAAGAGGAGTAGAAAGCTGGCAAAGACTTTCCATACATATGCGTAAGTATTTTTGTGGTTAAGGCGCTTATATAAATTAATGAATTGGGAGATATTTTTTCGAAACACTTTGTATGCCAAAAAAACAGTAGATATTCTTAATACAGACAATTATTTCAGTTCTTCACCAGATAAGTTCAAGACTAAATATATGAATGAGCGAAAAAAACATAAGGAATTGAGGTACAAACTTCAGTTAGAGAAGGAAAAAATGAAACGTCTGAAGAAAAAAGTGACGCATTTGAAGAAAGTTTTTGAAGTCACTAGAAAACAGAATTTATTAAGTCCTGATGCGTGTGATTTACTAGAAAAAAACATGGTCTGGTGTGCCATTGGCAATTATGAGAAGAATGCTAATAAACGCCAGAAAAGGGAAAATTGTGAGAAAAAAGTATGATGAGGTTATAAGAAGTTTTGCAATGACCCTACAGTTTCATTCCTCTAAAGCTTATGAGTATGTTCGAAAAACATTTAATTTGGCCCTTCCTTCCCCACGAGTTATTCGAGGTTGGTTTTCGAATATATTATGCGAACCTGGATTTTCACAACCTGCATTTGAATCTTTAAAAACTAAAGTGGCAGATTATAACACCAGAGGTCAGTCTCTATTGTGCAGTTTGATGTTTGATGAGATGTCAATAAAGAAACACATTGACTTATATGACGGAAAATCTTGGGGATATGTCAATGTTGGAACAAATATCATGGAAGATGACAGAAGGAAGTACGCAACAGAGGCATTTGTTTTGATGGTAGTAGCTGTAAATGGTCACTGGAAATTACCAATAGCTTATTTTTTTTTGATGGATTGAATGCAGAAGAGCGAGCAAATATAGTGAAGGAAGCATTATTTAAGTTACATGATTGTGGTGTCACGATCACTACTCTTTCTTTCGATGGACCGAATGTAAATTTCAGCATGATGAAATGTCTTGGTGCCAAAGTTGAGATAATTGATGAATCACAACCATATTTCTTGCATCCGGTTGATGAAACAAAAATATATTTTGTATTGGATATCTGCCATATGATAAAACTGATTCGAAACAATTGGGCAACTCTAGGGATGTTTGTTGATCCTGATGGACATATTGTGGATTTCAATTACGTAGTAATGCTTCATCAGATACAGGAACAAGAAGGATTACGGTTTGGTACAAAACTGAAAACTGCACATATGGATTGGAGAAAACAAAAAATGAAGGTAGGTTTAATATTTCCCTATTTTTTATTTAATTTCTAAATAACAAAGAACAGCATTTTCATTACTTGATTAAAAGGGTTGTTAATTTTATACATGGTACCCAGAGAAAAAAAAACAATGAATAGAACATTCTGCCTCCAAACATGATCATTTCCCATTATGTTTTCATGTGGTTGAAAATTATTGATTATCTTGTATAACTGTGTTCTGGCATTCTGCCAAAAAATGATTTTTTCCTCTTAGACGCATTGTTCTTTTAACAATATAGGATTTACCATTTCTTTTGAACCTGAACATTAATGAAACAGTGTTACACATAAGTTTCTGGACATGTTTTTATGGTACAACTTTTCAAATATTCAGACTGAACTAATTTCAGGTCAACTTGGCTGTTCAAACCATGAGTGAAAGCGTAGCAAGTGCCATAGAGTTTCTCATGATTGACATGAAACATATCCGATTTAGAGAGGCTGGACCTACGATTAAATTCATTCGTCTTATAGACAAGTTATTTGATTTGATGAATTCTCGAAATCCAACAACTGTGCGGATGAAAATGCCCATTGCAAAGCGGAATGTGGAATTGTGGAAACCTGTATTGGAGGAGGGTATTCACTATCTCAGCAGTTTGAAAACTGTACACAATGTGAGGCTTGTTAACACCCCTCAAAGGACTGGGTTCAAAGGATTCATTATATCTATGTCATCGGTGATGGGGATGTATGATAAATACATTATAAGGGAGGGCATACTGAAATATATTTTATCATACAAATTCAGCACAGATCACTTGGAACTATTTTTCTGCTCTATTAGGTAAGTGCTTTTTAGAATCTGTCGAATTTTTTTCAACCTCTTCCTTTGGCATCAGGGATGACCGTAAGAAATCTGCCAATGTTTGTTGAAATGACTAGCTCATTGTCAAGAATCATTGAATGTTTTCAAATAGAGAGTAACTACCTACTTATTATTAGAGTAACACTGGGAGTGGAAAAGAAAAGATATATGCAAAAAATACTTCGAAAACATTTCGGAGTTCTACAAGTTGAAAAAAAATGATGGTGCATATGTAGATTCAGCACTTTCATGGGTAACCCATATCAGCTATTTGGGGAAATATACTTTCTCTTATCATTGGTGTACTGTATAACATCAAAAATAATATCAATAAAACAAATCTTTGAAACTGACTTATTAAAATCAATATTCCAATTTTCAATTTTTGATTGGGAAACCTCTTGAATTACTTTTAATATAAAATAGTTATGATATGTATATTCATGTTGGAAGTCTTGGAATCCCTGAGAAAGTATATGATCCAAGAAAACTTTTGAGATTAATTATTCATCCGTTTTCAAATGAGAATTATTCATAGCGCCTATTCTGAAATTGATTTTTTTTCTGTGAAATATCCTATCCAATGAGAATCAAATATTTTTTACCACTATTAGGTAACCTCTTGATTATTACACATTTCTTATTTTCAGGGCTCGTAATGGATGGAATAACAATCCGTCTGCACTTCAATTCTTCCACTCATACAGACGTTTACTTCTTCATCATGACATAAAAAACATGAATGGTAATTGCACTGCCCAAGATCAAACAAACATTCTCTTCACCACAAAGACAATAAACAGAACACAGGTCCCTCTACAGTCATGTGATATTCAAATCATGAAAAAATATTCATTAGACAATTGTCATGAATCTATCATACATGACCATGATTATAGCTTACCAGTTCAGATACCTCTTTCAGAAGTTTCAGAAAATGTTGTGACTTATGTGGCTGGCTATGCTGTTAATATGACCATGAAATTGATTAAATGTCAGATATGCATTCAGTCCCTTTATAATAAAGATTTGAAACACCACAGTTTGACACTTCTAGTAAGAAAGCAATGGGGAACTCTTACCATTCCTTCAGAGAGCACTATCGCTGTTTGTAATGAGGTAGAAATGATGCTTAGAAGACTGTTCCTGATAACTAATAATGAGTTGCCTGCAGAAAGGAATTTCTTACAAACTTTTGTAGCTGGAGTTCATTCTAAACTATTACATAAACCTTTATTCAGAGATATTGAAGATCACAATTTACAGTATCTTACCCTCGAAGAAAACCACATCTCAAGAATAATCAAGACGTTAGCTTTATCATATTTGAAAATTAGACTGTTCAATGTGGCAAAATCTCAAAGTTATAGAATAAGAGGTCCGCCCATGAGAAAAACTCTGGGAAAATTAATTTTATTTAATCATCAGTAAGAGTAAATTAACCATATTCACCTTATTATGAGTTGCATACCCTATTTTTTTTAATCAACTCTGAAGTTCAAATAATATTATGAATGAATAATTTCAGTGCTTTTCTGAATATTGAAGTTATTGTTTTTTTTCAATATCAGCTTTTTATTTTTCAACATGCATGCATTCTGCAATTTTCCATCTTATTTTCTATATTTGCCACTAGCTGTATATAGGTTTTGTCAATTACTAGTAATCAATTGTTATTTCATTTTCTAATGATGTAGCCAAACCCTTACTGTCTGAATGTCATGTTATATTATGTACTGTTTAAAAGTCATTATTTTGTGATGGATGAATGTTTTCTTCCATAGTTTTTTTGATTTAGTAACCTACTATGATCTGAAATAAATCAAGAAATATTGAAATCTATACAAGATTTATAATCTACCCCGAAAAGTTGCTGCTTTAATTAAAAACAGACCCTTCTTAGAAACATGTCCTATTAGTCCGCAACTTATTCTCATATATCGTAAATTTGCCTCATTTGAAGTTTTGGAAACCAAATCTGCTTCCGTTCTCAAAACTTGTTCACAAATAGTTCTTTTCTATAAGGGGTTTTAATTAACGCAGCAACTTTTCGGGGTACATTGAAAATCTGCCCTTCTAAACTTGAATAGATTTCAAATATTATTTCTTGTTTTTTTCAGATTGTGGTAGGTTACTAACCCAAAAAAACGGCCGAAAATATTGTAATACAGTTTTTGTAACAGGTATGTTTTTGTAAATTTCTTAGCATATGCAATAAAATATTTGTTCTTTATTCTGATCCTTTCAATACCCCTACCTATCACAAAACAACATAATAGTTGTTATAAAATGTGATAGTTTTACTCCCGAAGTCTAATCGAGAACTTTCAATGTTGTTAATGCCATATGCAAGTCATTGAACTGAAAACTGATTAAGCTGGAGGATTGGAAAATCCACCATTGAAAAACTAAAATTTAATTACTGTTTGAACGTCATTATTTTGTGGTGGAAAATATTCTCTTCGTAGTTTTTTTTGGATTGTAACCTACAATCTGAAAAATAAGAATTAATATTGGAATCTATACAAGTGGAGGAGGACAGACTTTCAATCTACCCCGAAAAGTTGCTACAAATGTCGATTACAAAAATTGTCACAAAAAGAACTGTTTTTCAATTAACGTAGCAACTTCTCATAATTTGTTAATTTATAGCGAAATTTAAGTAATTCGTTCGTAATCTACTACCATTTAACTCAAATTGATAATAATTATTCAAAAAATGAAAGATCTGCATTTTGGTTATACTGCTCCTTTGAGATCTGCTATTTTTCAAGCAGCCTCCAACAAATGTTCACTACGGCTCTGACCTAACTCGATTTGCGCAAACTCACCAACGTGATGTGTCACCTCCTAGTACAAGTGTTTTGTTTGTAAGGAATAGCCGTTCTCCTCTAGTTTTAGTTCTGTGCCCCAGACCAACCAAAACAGTAACCTAGGTACCTTATGTAGCGTAGCATATAAGATCTATGGACAAACCTGTGGACAAGGCGTGGTAGTTCATCAGTGGCCATGAGGGAGCGCTGGTTATCAAAAATTTCTATTAATTTTCGTGATCACTCGATCCATGGAACACGCTGTTGCCAATTCTGATGTTTTTGTAAAAGGATAGAGAATTTATCGAAACTGGATATGTGAGGTTATTGAAAACACCAAAACGCGCCAAATTTGTGTTTAACTTTATGCGTTATTTATTCCATGCAGTTTGAAAATAATTTCTCAGTTGGAATAAATTTGCATTGTGTTTCTACTGATCTGGACCAGAATTCGCAACGACATGGCCACTTGGCAACACAGGACTGTCATCTCCACTGCAAGAGTGCCGGTACCTGGCGGATTTTTTGCAGCACTACTACGCCTACATCATCAAATTTTTCAAGTTGGCCATATCGGTCGTCTGATTTGCTGACAACCTCTTAGACGGCCCATACACGATACAATCTATCGTACAACCAGTTGTACAATTTTAGTTGATGAGACCGTTTAAACGATAATTGCAACGTTAGTGGCGTTGTAGTCCAACCTGCAGTACGACCGCGTCGAATCGTACGGAAGTTTGACATGCACAAAAATCTGCTGTACAACTTATGCGGGCCATACACGATGCAATATATCGCAGAACAAGTTGCACGACAAATTGCAGAGACAATTGGAACGACAAGTTGGAAACAGTTTTGTCCACACACGTGTAGATTAGTTGATGATCTGTAGTACAACACATTGGTGTTCAGTTCAATTTTCGTGATGGCGCCTATGATATCAAAAAATAAGATAGCAGCTTCACTTGTTATTCTACTGGATGAAAAAGCAAAGAAGAAGAAAAAAAGAACCAAATGGTGCAAGGATTGGTTAATGAAACGATACCTGTTTTTACATATGAAATTAATAAAACACTTACGGGTTCATGAACCTGCAGACTTCCGAAAGTACTTAAGAATGGACGACAATACGTTGAAATTACTTCTGAATGCTGTTCTCATATTATTAATTTTTTTTTAAAAACTTCCACAGTTGCGTTTGTGTTAATTTGTTTAAATTTTTCCAAAAGGATCCCGTAAGCAGCATTTCGTTTATGTTTGTTAGCATAATCTTTTGATTTCACTTCCCACAAACAAGGATGTTCATGGTATATGTCAATAAATTCTTCCCAAAATCTTTCGTTGTCTTCAGTTGTACAACAGATTTTTGTGCATGTCAAACTTCCGTACGATTCGACGCGGTCGTACTGCAGGTTGGACTACAACGCCACTAACGTTGCAATTATCGTTTAAACGGTCTCATCAACTAAAATTGTAAAACTGGTTGTACGATAGATTGTATCGTGTATGGGCCGTCTTAGTGCTGCGTACGACAAGTTTGAACGTGTAGGTGCATTCATCAATTGAATGTTCGATTTCAGTTTGAAGATTGCGATCATGGAAAAGAACGAAAGATTTTGGGGAGAATTCATTGACATATACCATGAACATCCTTGTTTGTGGGAAGTGAAATCAAAATATTATGCAAACAAACATAAACGAAATGCTGCTTACGGGATCCTTTTGGAAAAATTTAAACAATTTAACACAAACGCAACTGTGGAAGTTTTAAGAAAGAAAATTAATAATATGAAAACAGCATTCAGAAGTAATTTAAACGTATTGTCGTCCAATCTTAAGTTATTTCGGAAGTCTGCAGGTTCATGAACCCGTAAATGTTTTAATAATTTCATATGTGAAAACAAGTATCGTTTCATTAACCAATCCTTGCACCATTTGGTTTTTTTTTTTCTTTTTCTTTGCTTTTTCATCCAGTAGAATAACAAGTGAAGCTGCTATCTTCTTTTTTGATATCATAGGCGCCATCACGAAAACTGAACTGAACACCAATGTGTTGTACTACAGATCATCAACTAATCTACACGTGTGTGGACAAAACTGTTTCCAACTTGTCGTTCCAATTGTCTCTGCAATTTGTCGTGCAACTTGTTCTACGATATATTGCATCGTGTATGGCCCGCATTATATGGAGTAAACACACCAGTATATAGCCACCTTAACGCAACCCATCAGTGAAGCAGCTGGTTGTCGAAAATTTTAATGGCTACTGATTTGGGCGAATTTATCTTGGACGTTAATTGTTTTTAATTTCCCAGTTTTCATTATCAAATGATTTTTGAGTGCTATCCTGATTGTGAAATATTGATTTTTGTCGGTCATTGTTAGTTATTTGAAAAATATCAAAATTAAGTTATGTTGAATAATGGTGGCTATACTTGTTACACAAGGTGAAACCCGTAAAAAAAATGTCTTGAAAATTTATTTTCAAAATGAAATTCTGAAATTCTGACATGAGTTTGCATATTGCTCGTCCACGATTTTCTACTCTTCAGTCTGGACTTCTCATAAAAGTACCAGTGAATATGAGTCTTTGCTAAAGGCCCTACTTGTAAATCATCCTCATTCTATAGATTTATTTCAATTGATCAATTTACAAGCAAAGACATGTTTTTTGTACAAAATCGTACAACGCATTGAAAATCAATGCTGTTGTCCTCCATCATGTCTACAAAGTTACTCTGTACTTATGATTATAAAGACTTTGTTTTCAGGCGAATCGTAACAGCTCTTTTGTTATGGAATATAACTTGACTGAATTAAAAATCATGGCAGTACAAATACATCAACACAAAAAGGTGAAAATAACAAGTCTTTGGAAATGAACAATAAAATTCTGCAAAGTTGACATATTTTAACAAAAATACAAACTATCACTTCATTCCTTACAAGAACTATGTGAATTCAAAATTTAAGAGGCTTTGTTACAAGCTGTTCTTCACTTTCGGTTATTGTGCACTAATGAATAGAAATGTCCCATAAAATCGAAAAATGACGCCAGCATCGAAATCTCGGCACTCTGATTCCTATCCTAGAAACACTTCGATACGAAAATATTCATCCACCTACTCTGATGAATAGACCTATTCATATTTTCGTGTCGAAGCATTTCTAGAGTAGGAATCACAGTACCAAAATTTCGATTTTGACCTCATTTTGACGTCATTTTTCGATTCTATGATACATTTCTATTCATCAGAGTCCCACCACAGCATTTGTTTATAGAAATATAGAGTTAGAGTTAGTCAATGCCTGTGTAAAAAGGATTTGAAGCATTTTTGTTGCGCCATCTACAATATAATAGCGATGTTTCCGCTTACTTGACAATGCACGAGAAAGTTTCCAATTCTGAAGGGAAAAGTAGGTACACAGTTCTATCTGTCAGTTTGACTGAAATGTTGAAAGGAATATAATGAAGCTTCAAAATAGAGTTGACGATAAAAGTTTCTGAAGGAAATGAAATTTCAGGCATTGAAATAATCTCCAGAACATAAGTGGTCCACGACATTGACAAAAAAATGCCACTTCCGTTATTGAACTGATTGCCATCTTCTGGCATTATGTATAAGTTTTCAAGAAAATATGGAATTCAGGCTACGACGTACGGAAGCGCAGAAGAGCCAAACCTTTTCCAAATATTTTTTTAAATTCCGACTTTTATCTCGAAACTTCGACTTTTATGTCGAAATTTCGACTTTTAAGTCGATAGGTATTTCGGCTTTTGAGGTTGCAGCTATATCTGCAAGAGACTGGGAACGATTCTCGATGGCAACATTGGCAACGGGCCAACGGCCAACTGTAATAGCATGGCTGTTCGATAGGCCCGTTAATTGAGATTTTCGTATTTCTTTTGAACCACCTTGATTCATAATATTGTTGAATACTGTAGCACCGTATAAGTAATACTTCTATACGGTGACTGTAGATATGAACAGAAATAAACATCCCATAAACTGAAACTGTCAAATGACATGTCACTACACATGCTGATTTGCTGTTTCCTAAGCAACTTAATGTAGGTAAATGTAATGCTCTTATGTGTTGCATAAACATTTCCACTCTGAAGTGGGTGTTCAGCTTCTGCCAATAATAGGTAATTTAATGTTAATGTAATTTTAATGAACGTTGCATGAACCGGCCTTCATATTAAAAATCGTACTTCATAAATTAACTTCAACTTGTCATAATCGAATTGAACAGACAAAAAACAGAGGGAAGGTTATGTTATTTTTTCATAATTTACTTCGCCAACAATAATTTCATTCAGATTTGGAAGTTCTAAACCGTTAAACCCTACAATTACGACACAGATAATAGACAACACGATTACCGAATGCCTCGTCAAAGAATTTGCGCGCGAGAAATTCAAATATTGAAGATTAATTTGTGCAAAAATGAAAGGGTTTGTTCAGATTTTGTTTATGTAGTGCGAAAAGTGATACATTTTGGAGTACTAAAATAAAAAATTTGTATCTGAATGGTCAAACTTGTTCACTGATAAATTTCATTTTATTACTAAAAAAATTTAGTGTTGGACGATCGAATTGTAAAATTGTACATTGTGCGACCAATTTTCATGGTACAAACAGAATCTGAACAAATCCCTTCATTTATACACAAGGTAATCTTCAATGTTTGAATTTACCGCGCGCAAATCAGATTCTATGACGTGACATTCGGCGATCGCGTGTAGCCTATTATCCGTGCGATTACGACGCCGTTCTGAGGCGTCATACACATTAGGATAAAAAGCTAAAAAGCGATGTTGCCGATGATAAATGTTTCTGTAAATGGAGGAATTCATATAATTCCTCACAGTGTATCGGCGTAGTGAAGAAAAGAAATTTCGGATTTGAGGCAATATATATCATTCATATGTGTTTTTGAATTCATCTCTCACACATGACTCAAAATATAAGAATACAAGAGTGAATTTTCGTGATTTGGGGATTGTTTCTATTCAAAAGTGGTTTATATCTACTATTTTTTGGGGCCAGTGATGATAAATTTTTGTTTAGTCATTGGAGGTCCATTAGTCATCGGACCCCACAGACCATTGTTCCGATTTGCCTCAACATGGGTTTGGAACCTCTAGTTCGAATCTCACTCCCCTCAGTCTTAAGGGGCTGGGAGGGAGCTGGCGTCCAAGCATAAGTTGAAACAAATGAAAATTTATGAAAATATAAGAATCTAAGGGACATGCGATTTTTCACTGGTTTCTGCTAAAAGAAATTAATGGGTGTGATTTGGGGAATTATAACATTCAAATTTGTATCTAGCAGTTTTCAGGCCGACAAGTACTGATATTCATTGTATATTCATCCCAAAATTGGTATCAGAGTTTTTGCGGTAGTAGAAATATACATGTGTTTTATTATTGAACATTATGAGTTATAGGCAGTCATACGAAGATGTAAGCCAACACATCTGTGATATTACATCCCTGCGATGTCACTCTCAAGTAACACTGAGACATTACTTTTGTTAGGTCGCGGCGATGTACCCATTTGGGATGTGACAACTGCGATATCGGCATGGTGTGATATTTATGATGTCCAGTAGATATCGCTCTCATGATGTCCGGCAGAGGTTATTCTCGTGATATTCGTCAAATGTTAATAATACGATAATCAGTTGATGGAATAGGCTGGGAATAGTCAACCATATTTGGTTATCAAATGTCAGAAAAACCCTCTGAAAATAAACCATGACACCTGGAATCCCCCAAAATAACAGAATATTTATAAGAAACTTATGACTATGCTTATGAACGAATCTAAGTGATAAACCTACTTTGATCATCCTTATATATGTGGGTTTTCAAGTTAGCAACTTGTGAGGAATTTCTCTATTATATCTTGGAGCACCGGTAGGAAAAAGGTAGTGTGTAAATCAGAAACGGACGAAGAGTCTCTTCCACGGGAAACTGAATACTTTTGATACATCTCACATTTTCCTCAATTCAGTAATAAATCTTCTGCTCATCTTGATTTATTTTTCCTGAATCCCGAGTGTTATCGAGCGGGTCACTTGATTATAAATAAATAAATAAATAATGAACATCTAATTGAAGTCATCCATACGGACACTCTAGGTAGGTAGATACCTATATATCGAATTGTTTATAATTGAATAAGTTTCATTGATTTTAGGTCAAGATGATCATGAATTTACATTTGTCGTCGAATCAGATGAAAATGAGACAGGTATATATATATATATATATATATATATATATATATAGATTTATTTAACCGCTTACACAGACCCAAAACGTCATACACTACCGACGAAGTCAGACCAAAATCGACGCTCTCAGACCCGGCTTCGGGTCTGAGAAGGTTCATCGGAATTTTCGATATCCCTGACCATTTTTGAGTACTTTCAGCATGGAGGGAAAAAATGAAAAATGGGTCCGAAAAGTCGGTAGAACATGATTTTATATACAGATTTAGTTCGAGGATTTCAATTCAGAGGGCGTGTAAAATATATATGTATATAGTATATAATTATATAAGAACGCTCTCGTACCCACAACATGTTATCGACGTTGTTGATCCCAAGATTTGGCAACACTGTAGAAAGTGAGTAGCTCCACTAGATCCGTGATAGAAGATCTGATATTGGAATCTATTCGAGTGTTCATGGGTAGACTTCAGATCTACCCCGAAAAAAAATGCTGCAATAATTAAAAAACAATTCCTTTTGAACAGGACACGTCCAATTAGTCAGCAACTTCCCACATAACACGAATATTATTATTAAAAAAATAATACAAGAACTGATCACTCCACTGCATTGGTGACAGAAGGTCTATTACCAAATAGCGGATGGTGGAATATATCAACATCACCTATTATTTTCATTTCATCATAAAGTACAAGAGGTGAACATAATTTTCATTTCTGGGAATGAAAGATTCCCAATTCGAATGGAAAAATAGTTTGTAATTCATGACGAAATCATAAAATGGTAAACTTTCATCGTGATAGGCAGAATGAATGACACTCCATAATTCGCTCAGTTCACCTGGAAACTAGTACCATTCCATATTTCAACTGGATATGTAGAACGGGGACTGATGATCACAAATAAATACATGCAAATTGTTTTTTGGTTAAAGTTTATTCAGTAAAATAAGTCAAAATGAATGAAAACTGTCAAATCTCTCGATGGATCAAAAACAAAAAATATTGCATATAGGTAATATGAAAAACAGAAAATGGAATACGAAACACCTCAACATCATTAGTCTGAAAATAGCAATACTATTTTTGACTGCGATAGGTATTATAAACTAATGTTTCGATTGATAGATCTCATTTGTATCACGATTCACAGGACTCCTGAGAGAAAAATTCAAACGATCGTGATAATTTGAAACAAACTCATACAGACTCCTTATACTGGTGATTCGTGCAGGACATTTAGGGGACGTCCTAGGATGTAGGAATTTGGTAATATTTTGGACACTAGTGTATGCTTTTCTATAACTCTGATAATATTTAACTTTTTCACTTCCAATTGAAATGTCTTTGTTTCTTTCCTAAATATCTCTTCTTTCCTCTGCGGTACCAACTATAGTTTGTACACCCTGTTTTGTAGGGTTTCGCAAAACCGATTCATCCTGATTTTCAACAGATTCTCAACATATAATGCACTCCATTTTGTAGCTGATAGAAAATTTCAACATACTATTTCAAAAACGTATATGATAATGTAACTAATGAGGTAACCACCTACACAAGACTAGCACAATGAAATACATATATACAGTGTCACTATTAAAGTGCGCACCTTATGGGAAACTTTTTTTTCGAAAAGTTTCAATGAAGTTCAACTTCGGCACTTGTTTGTGCTTTGAATTTAATGTAAAATGATGCGGCCAACTGCGACCCAACTGCAAACACTGAGTTTGTCAAATTCACCTTTGTTTTGAAAAAAATTGAAAAAGTGCATTTCTAGATCGAATTTAACAAAAAGTTACTTGAAAAAGTTGTGTCTACGGCAATCATATATCCATATGCCAAATTTTATGCAACTAGGATAAAGTTAACGTTTTGCTTATTTCTGATAGATATCCCCTTTAATTTAAAAAACAAGTTCGGTTAATTGTCATCAATTCATGTATACATAATAAACTCATCATGGAGTTTAACTTTTTTGATACATTTTCACTCATACGGACATTTTTGGAAAGAAAATAAACATTTACTATAAAAATTTCAACATGACTGGTGCAAAATTTCATTGGCTATTTTCTTAAACGAAGCTTTGATTTCGAAAAAGCAGAGGCAACTAAAGGCATATGGATATAAAATTGCCGTAGACACAACTTTTTCAAGTAACTTTTTGTTAAATTCGAGCTAAAAATGCACTTTTTTTTTTAAATTGAATTTGACAAACACTGAACGTCAGTGGGTCGCAGTTGGCCGCATCATTTTACGTTAAATTTAAAGCACAAACAAGTGCCGAAGTTAAACTTCATTGAAACTTTTCGAAAAAAAAAATTCCCATATGGTATGCACTTTAATGGTGACACTATAGATAAACCCTTTTTTCACTCTTGTTGATTCTGCTCACTAATAATAAACATCACATCATATTAAGATCTCCAACATGAACAAGTTCTCACATTTCGTGTTGCGCGCGCTTATCTTCCGGGTAAAGTGCAAGCGGGAGACACATAATTTTAATTTCGGTGCAGTTATTACGTGTCCTATTGATCTCAACCTATGACAATGTTTTCAAAAAACTTCTGTTATGTTTTTGCTTCAATTTACTCGCAGGAAGTATGCGAAGATTCCTGAAAATAAAAAAGTTTTTCGATTGCTAAAGACATCAATGCACAGAAAATAAATATAAGTATTTCCAATGTTTTTTTGAGAAGAATAAGTAAGTTTTCGAAAATTCGGCTGCACTGACACCAGCGCTAATATTTCTACTTTCGAATTAAAAAAAGTTCACTTTGATATGTCTGAAAGTTTGCGACTTATCACGAGTTATATCTGAAAAAATACGTTTTTTTATATTTTTCATATTTTCACACATTTCCGCTATAAAAAGAGTCAGCCCCAGCTGGCGATGTCGTAAATATCGATTTGTAATAGCCAGTAACATTCCCAAATAGGCTATACATCACTTATTGTTTTGTTCTACCTCATTTTTTTTTATTTCGTGATAGAAGCGTCTTTCGAGCGCGTTTTTACTCCACTATAATTCAATGAGAAGTTCATTTCATGAAGGTGTTCCGTGACTCTATCTTCTTTCGCAACATATTGAATCAATTAAAACTATGGTTCGGTTCAAACCTATCAGAATTTTTAATTTTCATTTTGTAGTGTCCTCCAAATGAAATTTTATATTCTGTAAATGAATACATTTTATTACTTTATGCGGAAACTGCACGTCAAATGAGGAAAAAAAATATGAACCAGGCTAAATATAAAAGTACGCCCCTGGTGAAAATTAATAATAGAGAATGCGTACTATTTTTATCCAAATTATCTAGGATGATACTGAGGATGATGGATGATCTGCGAATGGCCTCCATAAATCACCTATCTCAATATTACCATCTTATTGAGAAACCTCAATTTTTCACTGAGATTTCAGTACATCATTTATTATTTCGTGAAAAATAAAAATGATCTGGAGATCATTCGGCAAAATTTTCATCTTGAAAAACCATTTTTTCAAAAGATGTGTGTTCAAGTTTTCAAGTAATAACTTCCCACGATACATAGTACTTTCGAAATATCACAAAAAAACTCAATATATTCACTTTTTATTTACACGAACGTCTTACCCTGTCAGACCGCCCTGGAAAAGTTTCTCAATGCTGTGGGTCTGATAACGGCGGACGAATATGTATTTTTGCATCTAGTATATACATATCATACATTGTTGTTGTTGTTGTTCGAGGAGAAAGGACGATTATGAACAAAAGTGAACCGATTTTTTATGAGCTCCTTATTATAAACCCTTGCTTTTCCATATATTTTGGGGGATAACTTCAAATCTGATTCGAGAAATATGTCCTTGGCCATTATTTCACAGACATAGTCTTTTCAAATCTGGCAAAATTACCAGTTTCTGTACAGTATTCCATAATTGGATTTAATCAACGTATCTGGAGTCAAGCATCTATAATTTGATTTGAATCCGTAATTCGAACAATTTTGAAATGAACCTCTCAAAATGATACCATTCAATACTGAAAGAGATGTATATTAAGTCGAATTGAAAAAAAAAATCATAATAATGTTGAAGCACTTTCATCATAAACATAGTTCTACCTTTCCCTTCACACTTTCTAACGGGGCAAGATGTCGACTTCAAATGAAGTATATGCGAAGAGAGAATACACACCAATGACGTCATCTTTTTCCAAATTGTGTCATCGTTTGAAAGGAACTCGAGTTTTTAATTCAACACTGGTTTGCTTTTATCATCGTTCTTATATTAATTTGATGCGTCTGTCTTGAATCAGCTAAAGATCTACCGGTCAATTGACCAATTAAAGTTAATAAATTTTGTTTTGTATGAGAAAATATTCACTTTCATCAATACATATATACTTCATGAGTAGGTGCAGAAATATATATCAATTGCAAGTAGAGTTTATATGTTTTAATTTTCAACCTGTTGAGGATCGAACAAGCCGTTCCAAAGTGATGAAAATTTGATTGACATTTGAATATTTTCATAATTAATGTTTCTGTGTTTTTTATTCGAATTTCAACACCATGGACAATTTTTGGGAAAGGATTATTGTGAAAACCTTTTCATCATGTATTGTTAATGAAAAAGATCTATCAGATGAGAATAATCAGGTTCAGTGGCGGAATAGTAATCACATACCGAGGCGGAAAGTTAATCGTTTCCTTCGCCGAGGTTTCCATGCTAATTTTTTTTAGAATCATTCGAAAAAATGTTATGCAATGGACAAGAAATAAATGTTTGCAAGGATAATTGAAATGAATTTTGTGTATCAAGTAGGCATTCCATATCGACACATTTGATGAAGCTTTCAACACATGTCGTGATTCTCATTCTTCGTAAATGTCAATTGCCTACCTACGTAAAAGTTGAAATATGTTTCACATTTTTGCTTCGTTTTAATGAATGTGTTTGGCAGGCCAATCAGTATCATATCTCAATTATGATTTATGAGGATTACTGCAAATAGACAGCGTTTGGATTACGAACTGCCATACCAACGGTAATAAAAAAAGACTGGCCTTGAGCGATGGAGTGCGCTGGATCTTGTACTCGAGAAGATGGCTAATAAAACGGTAGCGTACTATTTCTGGAAACTAATGCCGTAGTTATTGAAGAGGTTTAGTGTTTTCAAAGAAGAAATTGCGTATCTATATATTTCCTGTCCTTTTGGTACTGCGATGGTGAGTAATAACTGTGTAACTGCATTGGTGTGCACGTTAAGGGGGACCTGAACACATGATTTCCGATGAGCAGAATGACGTTTCAAATAGAAAAAGACGGGATTGGAGATGTTTTTACCACCTTGCTTTCTTCTGTGTGAACAATTGGTCACTCTACAAGCTGATTGTGGTTAGAAGTGATGATATTTTTGAATGATTGTTAATAAACCATAGAACTCGGAAAAATATGCCCCGATCGAGGTCGCATGAGGAAAAGGAGTTTATTTTTGAATATATGGAAAACGTTATACCTGACGAAAAAGTCCGCTTCATCAAAAGTGCCCATTCCTGTTTAATTTACTTTTATATCAACATGGGGGTTCAGAAAATGGATTTTACTCGACCTCAATCAAAAAAAAAAGTAAACAATATTGAACTGAATCAAACATTCCATTGTGAACAATGAAATAGTAAAATACAAGTATTTCGAAAAATTTCTTCTCTCAAAAATAGTCCCTTAAATCAAGAGTTTGCGCAATAGATTGAACAACTACTGAAAATCCAATTGAACGGCAATTCGCAAGAAAAATGAAAAATGCTGTTTCTTCACTAAAACTTTTGCCTTCGCTGTTTTTTAGAGTTCCTCGAAATAAAATACATGTGATCATTGCCATGGTGATTCGCATAAATGAAAAAGTGTTGAATAGGTAAATGAAGGGCGGTTCATACAATTGAATACGTGAACCGACACACTTTCAGCCCGGTAAGCCTACCTCATAAGCAATCATTCTCAAACATTCACTATTGAAAAATATAACCGATAAATATACCGATAAATGAATCTGACAAACAATAAGAGGAATGATTTAATACAGATATGACATACACCTGACGTTATCAAGCCCATAATTATGGCAACACCGCTGGGAGCGGGAACGTCGGTCTGATATCCATGAGTTGATATATTGGTCTGGAAAGGCGCTTGAATATTGTGGGATTGAGAGAGACTTATGGATGTAGCGAAATTTTTTTTCCAAGAAATCGTTTCCCCTCAAAGTATGCTTATATTCGGGGCACTAAAATAGTCCATTAGCCATTCGATATATTCCGTGAAATTGCTTATTTCTGGTGGGTCTGTGGTTGCCTGATGAACGTACTGGGTCTGGCAAAGTTGGTTGAATCAATATATATAAATATATATATATATATATATATATATATATATAAATATATATATATATATATATATATTGTTCGTTCGTTTTCCGTTGACCAGCTGACGAACGTCAACCCTCAGAAGTCGAAACTCGAGCGAGCAATGGATCAACGAGGCCTTACCTTTTAACGTGCGATTACCCAGCACGGTGGCCCGGCGAGGATATATATATATATATATATATATATATACTTGAATTATTTTTTATAGCTTCTATAGAAATCACTTCATTAATCATTCATTGATCAATTTTATTAATTTTTCAGAGCAAAATGATTGGTCAAAAAACTGTGCTGAAAAATTGCGAACTCCTGTCTCCACTAAGCTAGCGGCAAATCATCCGAAAGATATAAGAAAAAGAGGTAAACAATATTAATCAATATCAAGCTTATATTTTGTACACCATGTTCAAATTTGGGGTTCATTGGTAACTATGGTAAATTAAATTAAACTCTCTTACAATTTACTGAGAAGTTGTTCTGATTTCAGATAATACCTTGAAAACAAAATTATCAAACTGGGCAAAAGCTAAACAGGAATGTGTAAGTTTTCAACATCAGTGCCTTCTAGAGGAATCGAAGCAAAAATTGAGACACAATGAAGAAAGACACCAAGAAGATCTAAAACAAAAACGAGAGGTTCATGAGAAGAATATGTTGATGTTACAAGAGGAACATGAAATGAAAATATCTATATTGAAGTTGCAGAAGCAAAAGTTGTTGAAAGAACTCTCCGAATGAATCACATATTCGTTATTTTTTAAAATATAGTAGTTTTGTTGATAACAAGGGTAAGATGGAAAATAAAATATTTCAAATATTTATCTTGTTTATTGTAACTGATTTTTCTAAAAGAAATGATTTCGTATGTGAAAAAATGTAAAGGAAAAAACATAATGGTAACATATTATCACGATAAGTTCACAATAGTGCCTGAAAATATTGAGTAATTATATTATGTCTAACCAAATTGTTCATATTGAAACGAGGTATATTGGGTAACACCAAATTCATGTTATTTGCTTCTTCAATTAATGCTGCCACTTCTTCATCCACAGAGAGTTCAGGTTCATTCCTGTCACAAGCAATGTTATGGAGTACAGCACAAGCAATAACAATTGCTTCTACTTTGTGAGCATCGAGACGAATGCCTAGTGCCAAAACAGGAAAACGTCTTTTAAGAACTCCAAAACATCTTTCAATAGGGTTACGAGTCCTCATCTGGCTTTCATTATAAAGATGTTCAACTGGTAGTTGGGGATTGCTTGAAGGTGTCATCAAATATAATTTAACAGCATATCCACTGTCACCAACTATCAGTGCATTATCGAAATCACCATTTTCCAATCTCGCCCTCAAATGTGAATTATCAAAAATTGTAGCATCATGAACAGATCCCGGCCACCTACATACTATATCTTGTATGGTTAAATCAACTTTGCATGAAGCTTGCACATTAAAGGAAAAAAATCCTTTCCTATTTCTGAATGTTTCAGCATTATCCCCTCCAGGAGATTGTATTTTCACATGAGTGCAGTCCAATGCGCCTATACACCTTGGAAACCGGCTTATGTTGTAAAACTCTTCCTGAACCTTTTTTAATTCTTCTTTCGATTCTGGCATTTTTACAAACTGTGGGCGAAGTCTTGCTATACTTGTAATTACTTTATAAATCATCCTACTTGCAGTTGACTTATCAATGCCTGAAAATATATGTATTCAATACCTTCAAAACAGCATAAGTTTCAACAATACCTGTGAAATCTCCAACAGCTTGTAATGTTGATCCTGTTGCCAAAAATCTCAAAGTAATCAAAACTTTGTCTTCCGTTGTTACTGTGTTAACACTAAATCATACATATGAGATATTGTTTTGGCAAGTTTCAAAGATTACTTACTCATATCTAATGCATGAAATTGATTCTCTCATTTTCTCAATTATTAGCTGCACTGTGTCTTTAGACAACCGAAACCTAGCTCTAAATTCCTCTTCATTCCATTTCAAAAAATGATTTTCTTTCAATCTGAAATTTCGAGGAGCCCTTGGAAATAATTCCAGCTCAACAATTTTTAAAAAGTTTTCATCGTCCGTTAAATTCAATTCTTGGAAATTCCCTCTATATTCATATTTCAACTTTAATCTAATAATTTTTGCTGATACTTTTAGGTTAGTTGCTAGCCTACCCATTCATTAATCAAAATGAGTTATCGTAATCGTTCCCAACAATGTCCTAAACATGGAACGAACAAATTTTTACTGTTTTATGGTTTAACCATAAGTTAACTCGCCGAAATTGGATGGTAAGAAGATTGGCAGTTCACCAACAGGTTAACTCCAATAATTCAGTCATACAACGATGTAACCGACGATAACCAATGACCAGAGGTTAACCTGACGTGTTACAACCCGCCCTAAAAGTAAAGGCTCATTAATGGGTGTTTAATGGATGTTTAAGCTATGGTGCAATGCTGCAGTGCGTTAACAGACCTCTAATGGCCCATTAGCTTAATGCTCCCATGAGAAAAAGTCGGTGCAATCGGCCGTTCAAATGGTCAGGTATGAATCCATTAATAATTTGAAAGTACTTCATAAATATCTCTTTTACTTTCTTTCTTTAACAAATTATTGAATTATAAGAAAAATGTAGATGAAGAGTTGCTTTCTTCTGAAGATCATTCAATTTGAATTATAATTATATATCTATATATATATTTATCTGTGTTGAATAAATAATTTTTTTTTTCTATCCCTGCTGTCTTCTGTAATATTCTTTCAACGTTGGACGAGAGGCGGTAAATGGTTGAGCATTCTCGTCAAAATTCATTTTAGATACACAAATTTTACATGTTGCCAATAATCTACACCAATCATAAAACATATTTTCAAAGTGGATGTCATGGAACATGAAATTGCCACATGTGTTTGGTGTTAGTACTCTCGTGACGCAAGTGTCCCCAATGAGTGAGCTGACCAAAAGAAACTGAATGCCATATTCCTAGTCCCATATTCCTAGTCTTCTTTAATGTTGTCTGTATTCACTTCAATTTGAAGAATATACTAGTTTTATGTGTTAGTTCCATTATACTTTCGGATGCTTTCTATTATGCTATCACGTACACTCGAAACAAATGCCAAATGTATTACTATTTCGAGAAAAATTAGATTATCGGTGAGTTCAAAAGTTTTTCTGCTATCTCGTGATTATCAGACCGAACGAACCGAACGAACGTCTAATCTTTGCTTTCATGGAACACCGAGAATAGACTTGCGACATGAATCACGACGTGGCACCCACGCATGTCTACCAGCAAAGTCGGCATTTGGCAGTCGGTCAGTAATACAAACAAACAAGTACTGGTGTTTCTTGTCAAGTAATTTACTGGATTACTGTTTTTTGCTGGTAGTCTTGCGTAGTCGCATGAAAAATAGTATGGAGGTCATGAAATTCTGTAGTGGTGGGGACCACAGGATTAGCGGCAGTGTAGCGGGAAGTGTCGCTTCTTGTTCGTTATACGTAAATATTTTTTGTATTCAGCAATCCTTAGTAAAAGAAAATAAATCAAAGGCATTTTCTGGCGCTCGAAACGTATTCGACTCTCCATCTCTGTCCAACTACTTATCTGTCCGTAAGTGAGAGAGAAGGAGACAGACGAATACGTTTTGCATACATGAGCGTCAGAAAATGCCTCAAGTCAACGGTCGTTGAAGGGGCAATGGCAACGTCGGCAACCCTGGACATTCAACATTCAAGTAGTGTTAGGTGTTAGTGTGTTAGTGATGATGGGATTTTATGGATGTAGATTTTTGATTTTTCTTAAAATCTTAAATATTCTGATATCTGATCCATCTCATTGTGGAACTAAGCTAGGTAATAATAAAATGTAACAATGAACGTGATTGTTATATTTAAATAGTAGATATTTGAATATTATGTTAATCAACAGGTGGTATGGAGAAATATAGTGTTGTCCGTTATGATGATGGGATTTATGCATGTATTTTGAATAAAAATATCAAGAGCCTGAATGGACGATATTCGGCTAGGTGGAAAAACACTTATTATAATGTCAAATTGGTGACATGTGGGTCCAAACAGGAATGCCAGACATTCATCGCTCAGAAGAACAACAGGGAGGAAGAGGAACTTCAAAATTCAAAATCAGGCAAGTTAGTAGAGAGTCACTGCCGATTCGAAAACACAGGGGTGGTTTGAGCCACTCGATGGCCTGAGCTGTCCATGGGGCCTTAGCAGTCGATGGGGGTGTAGTTCTTCGTCAAACCGGTGGGGAGAGGGATGATGGCAAGCAGAAATGAGTGTTGTGAAAAAATGGTGTGTGGTACGCCTGGGAGGTGTGTTTTTGTGGCTTGTGGTTGGTTGCAAGAGCAAATAGGGCGTTGCTAGTGAAGCTGTATGATTGGCCGTTAAAGAAAAAACAAATATGGCGTCTCAGCAAACGCTCCACCATTGGTTTGATGAAGAAAGCAGGGCTAGTGAAGCTGTATGATTGGCCATTAAAGAAAAACAAGGCGTCTAAGAAACGCTCCAGCATTGGTTGTTATGTGAAAAAACAAGTATGGCGTCTCCGCTGGAGCTCTGGGATTGGTTGTTATGTGAAAAAACAAGTATGGCGTCTCTGCAAACACTCCACCATTGGCTGTGGTTCTGGTTGGCTAAAAAGAACAAATAGGGCGTTGCTAGTGAAGCTGTATGATTGGTCGTTAAAGAAAAAACAGGCGTCTCTGCCACCATTGGCTGAAAAAAGCAGGGCGTTGGAGCTCTGCCATTGGTCATTGCTGTGACGCTCCACCATTGGCTGAAAAAAGCAGGGCTAGTGGGGCTGATTGGTCATTAAAGAAAAAACAGGCGGCTCTGCTACCATTGGCTGAAAAAAGCAGGGCGTTGGAGCTCTGGCATTGGTCATTGCTGTGACGCTCCACCATTGGCTGAAAAAAGCAGGGCTAGTGGGGCTGATTGGTCATTAAAGAAAAAACAGGCGTCTCTGCTACCATTGGCTGAAAAAAGCAAGGCTAGTGGCTGTCATTGCGGCGGCTCTGCTAACCATTGGCTGGTTCACTCGGACGTCCTTTGATGAAAAAAATGCCGCCAGAGTCGAACCAATATATTTCAACCATAAAATGAAACACATGACATAAACTAATAAAAATTCAACAATTCATTCGAATGGAATATTGCGAGATGAATTATGGGTTTTTCCAAACGGTGATGAATGTTTATTGAGATAATCATATCAATTGAATGCAGGCACTGAAACAGGAAGTGCAGAATAGATAAGAAAATTAATTTCTGCAACAAACAGGAAATTCAATTTCGTTATCAGCATGCTCCAGACGTGTTGACAGGAAGTAATAATAGATAAGAAAAATTGGATTTTACATGCAACTGTGATAAGAAAATTAATTCAATAATAATGAGCAATTGGATTTTTCCAGTCGTTGAGATGAATGTTTCAATTATCTAGAATGTGGGTGTAACATACATCATTCATTCTTAGTGAACAGGGCGCGCGGTTGCCGGTTTTAAAATAAAGCAGAGGTAGGTGTTGCCGATTGTAAAATTAACCAATACAGTTGGGGAGAAAAAGGTGTTGGTGTAAATTTTGGGCTGAAGTGTCAAAAAGGCACAAGGGGCATATCGATTATTTTCATGTTTCATCGAAAAATACTCACTTCAGCTATGCTAAAATTCATCGTGGAGCAAAACAAATTATACTCAAGTCGAGGAGAGTCCAAATATGGCAACTTCAGGTTCCAACTTCTGATCGTCGGATTTCGATGAAACCGGTATCAGTGGATTCGTCTTAAAGTCAAGAAACATAATTAAGCAATTTCCGATGCCTAAAAGGCCTTACAGGATATCTCCGTTATTTGGGGTCGTACAGACGGCTGCGTGTACTCATTTTAAACAACTTCTTTTATACTTTGAGAATATCATATTACATTACTTGCCAAAAATCCAGAAAATAGTGGTGAACATACGCATTTTTCGAAAAAAACAAAATTTTTCAATGTATCAAGTCATCCTTATTCTTATACAAATGTGAAACAATTTGACTCTTCCGTTCAGTTGAGCTCAAGACTTGATACAGATCATGTGTGAAACTGCTCGTACTAGTGATGAACTTGTTAAATATTTTCAAAATAATCTGTCGGAACTTGAGAAAAATTCGGAAGAATCCACAAATGAACTTGTAAAAATAATTAACAAAAATTTGAGAAAAGTTAATAAAACAATTCGAAAAGGAAAAGTCAATCATGGTATTCAAGTGAAACTTCAATGTAATGCAGGTCACCTGAAAACTTTTCGAAATCAATTGAAAAGATCTGACAATTTACACGCTGTGGGAGGAGCATTAAAGGAGAAGACATCTCACCGAGTCAAATGGGAGGAAGTAACATCAATATTCAATGGACGTATTCGTACAGCTGTGATTATAAATTTTGAACACAAAGACATCATTCCATTCTTCGAGGACGCTTTCCCCCTTTTCAAGAACAGAATTAGCAGACTCTTGAGACAAATGCCTGCAATGAAAGTCAACACTACCTTCTGCGGAGAATTCATCAAGAATAATGTTACTGCTCAAATCAAGGAATTCAAATATTTCCATTCGAAGAATGTTATCATTGATTTGGGAACTGATCTGAAGGAATGGTTTCTCGAACATGTTGTTAATGTTATTTCGAACAAACTCTCAGAATTTCAAGAGAGAGATAGTGGTTGGGCCTTACACAAGATTGTAAGTTTGGAAGTAAAAATCAATAAATTTGAAATGGGAAATGGTATGTGAAAATAAAACGAAAACAGTAAATTGATGTTTCATTGTATAATAAGTTCATTTTTCTGTGCAAGTGTAAGTGCAGTATTATCATTGTGTAGAGTTTGATCAACAATTTTTACAATATATTCATTCGGTATTTGATCCTCTTCTTTTCGCACTCGAATCTTGTTACCAAAGGTATTGAATAAATGTTCTTTTTGCAAATGATGTTTAACAGCGTTACTGAAAGCAATAGGGTGCGAGACGTTTGCCCATTTCTTCAATGGAACCATACCTCTTCTTTTAAGACGTTTCTCAGCATCATGCCAACCATTAATCGGAAGGGGAGTCAATCTTGGTGCAATTGATTCCACCAAAATTGAAATGTTCTCTTCAATTTGTGTGTTGAGCTTCCGCCGACTAGCTTCCGCTCTTTGTCGCTCTAATTCAGCTGCTTTTCTTTCGTTCTGCTCCTCCGCAAATCTCTGAGAAGCTAATTTTCTATCTATCTCAGATTTTTGGGCTTCCACCGATAAAATTTCCTTCAAGTCGTTGACAGATTTTAGGAGTTGAGAATTTTGCGTACTTAAAAATTCTGCTCGATGCTTTTCAAAGTACTTCTCGTACTCGCAATACTTGATAACAATGAATTTCATCAGGGAAAATAGTTCACGTAATTCGATGGCTTTCGGTGATCGCATCTGCATAAGAAGCCCTTCGAAATCTATGGCATCCAAAATATAATAACTTTTTTGAGGATTCAACTCGTCGTAAACTGTTCTGTATTCAACATGTTCATTTTTCCTCAATAATCGTGTCACATGCCACTTTTTCTGGGAATATGTTCCGGTATAGCCAAGCCAATCCAGCAAATCTTCCGTCAATTTCACATGCTTGGTCACATTGATATTCCAAAAAAATGCATTCCGTTGATCATGTTCGATATCGATGTTGAATTTTTGGCAAATATCTTTTAATTCAACCTTCACTAGACTTTGAGACAATTGTTTCACATCAAAATCACGAATTACTTTCATGAGAGAAGACATTGTTGAGCGCTCGACTGCGAAGCAATAACTGAATATTATTATCGCAAGTATTTGACATAAAAGTTTTCAAATTTGCACATGCGCGACGCTATCAGTCTACTAGCATCTCACTTGCGCGAGGCGTCGAGTTGTGTCTCATATGCGCGAGGCTATCAGTCTACTAGCATCTCACTTGTGCGAGGCGTCGAGTTGTGTCTCATATGCGCGAGGCTATCAGTCTACTAGCATCTCACTTGTGCGAGGCGTCGAGTTGTGTCTCACATGCGCGAGGCTGGCTTCAGTCGAACTTCCTCTCACATGTGCTAGGCTGTCACCCGTCGAACCTCCTCTCACATGCGCGAGGCGTCGAGTTGTTTCTCATGATACAAAAATTCTCAAAAAAGATGCTATAGATGTTCTACATATCGGGCAATTTTCACATTCAATAGAACAATCTACACAACAAGCTAAGTGTTTACAAGGCATAAACACAACTTTCATTTCATTTTCTAAACAAATTTTACAAGTATAATGCTGATCTGTAGTGTCTGATGGAGATTGAATGTTTTTGAGTTCAAAATTTGGATTTTTGAGTTTCCAAAATTCACATTTATCATGGTAGATTTGATGTTGAACCCAAATTTCATCTTCAGGCATCCATTCTTTCACTTCGAGGCCACAGTAGAAGCACTTTACTCGATCACTTCTACCTGTATAAAAGAATCCTGCCTCAGCTAGGTCATGTGGTTTTTGTTGAATACATACAGGCCAATCATCGAACGTCTTCAATCGAGCCTCAAAATTAACTTTATCTTTATATACGGGGCGTCTTTTTCGTCTCACATAATCTCCTTCATCATCAAAAAATTGACAATCAGGTTGCCACCTGAAATGATCCATCAGAGGGTCATCTCCAGCAGTCCATCTAAATCCTTCAATTTGACACTTTGGACACACAACTACATCATCTCTGCCAGTATAAATGAATCCGGCATCAGCAAGTTTATCTTTTGGAAATTCAGACCTCCAATCACGAAAAGTTTCAAGTCTATCGACATAGGTGTTGAAATTCACTTGCATTCTAGCTTCCACCTCCATACTGTTTGCAGTACACAACTGAAATGAAACGCAAGATGTCCTCTAATATATTTATTCAAATTTTTTTCTATCAAAATCAATTGAAACTTTATCTCTGATAAAATACATACATTCACGCATACAATAGCTTTCACAACTAGTACATAAATCACATAAGGCATATATAATACTTTCTGAATCTGAAGTACATTGTTTGGATATTTTGGCAGCTGTTTGCAAAAAATTATGGTAATATTCGTAAAATTTCATTTTTGACAACATGCTGAATTTTTTGGTAATCAGAGAATCTAATTGCAAAATTTCATATACGTCGCTCTCCAACAAATGGAACATTTCAATGTCTTTGGATATAACACATAACTTTATATCTTCACTGCACTTCCAAGTAATATGGATGGAGTCACCGCAATCTAGGGTCATGGTCGCAGCAGGAGTATCCGATAATCTGCTCAGCAAACTGATGAAGACACCCCATTCGTAGGTATTGAAGGACATTTGGCAATCAGCGTTCAGTGAATACACCATCTTGACAGCTGGTTCGAAACCTCGTGCAGGACTAAGGCCACAATGTAAGTTGAATAAATTTGCACCAAAGTTGAACACTGAGTTGAGTATATAGAAACGTTCACATTTAATGGCTTCTTGGTAAATTTGGCAGACACGTTCCAATTCGCCATCATAGTCAAAGTGGTCGGAGGAACCGTAATCAGAAGTTGGTGACTCACTACGCTCTTCAGGCATGATTGCTAGAAACTGATCATAATTCATCAAATCAAAATGAATTTATACCATCGAGTGCACATCCGACTATTGATTGGTTTGAAAGGCCCCCATGTAACTGAATATTTGTGCTAGTTTCTCATTTACAAACGATTCGATGCATCAATCCAACTGTTATGTGATTTGTCCAAACCCAACCATTTTACATAGACCTTATTTCCCTTCTTTCTAAGCACTTTTTCCACCAAATAAACATCGGGATTTTTTGATTTTTGTAATTCCTCTTCGTAGAAAGCGCCACTGATTGGACGTCCATGCAAATCTTCCAACAAGTAGGTAATGGGGTTGGTAATTTTGACTTTGGCCACACGAAAGATCTCACACGTCCAATTGGGCACATAACCTTTTTCGAAAATATGTTTGGCCTTGGAAATGCGAACCATATCACCGACTTGGAATTTTCTTTGTCCAGTAGCAATTTTGATGAAATTATTTTATAAACACCATAATCTCTTCGGTAAAAGCCAGCATGGATTTTTGGGGGGGAAAAGTATTGAAACAGCATTATTTGAATTAACAAATAATATATATAATTGTCTTGATACAGGAAATATTGCTTGTGGTATTTTTCTGGACTTGTCCAGGGCTTTTGACTGCATGAATTTTGAAATCCTCTTAAAAAAGTTGAACCATTATGGAATTCGAGGCATTGAACTCCAATGGTTTGAATCTTACATCACTAGCCGAACTCATTCACTCAAAATCAAAAACTCTGAAACAGGCCAGCAGTTTCAGTCATCGGCCCTGAATGTTGATGTGGGAATACCACAGGGCAGCATTCTGGGTCCCTTATTATTTATAGTTTATATTAACGACTTTGCTCTTATTGCTAGAAACAACACAATGATCATGAATTATGCTGATGATAGCACTCTCCTTATAATGGAGTCAACTTTTCCTCAACTAACACAAACGGGGAGTGAACTGATGAAGGATGCTCAAACTTGGTTTAGCGACTCCAGACTCATTCTCAACCCCGATAAAACAAATGTTATTTTCTTTAAAACTAATCAATCACTTGAGACACCAAGAAACATCCATCTAAATCAGCAGGAAATTGCCTTCTCCAAACAAATTAAATGCTTGGGGGTAATGTTAGATGAAACACTGAAATTCACATATCACATTGATTATCTAGCTGGTAAACTTAGCCAAACGTGCTACGGGCTGAGAATTCTTATGAAAAATTCAAACAATACTATTGCTAGAACATTCTATTTTGCTGGCTTCTACTCTAGAGCCAGATATGGCATCATTCTATGGGGGTGCACTAGTGGTGCAAATGAAATATTTATCTTACAAAAACGAGCTATAAGGATTTTGGAACAGTTGCCTTACCAAAAATCGTGTAGGGGACATTTCAGATCAATGCAGCTTCTCACAATACCCGCTTTATATGTTTATGAATGCATAAAATTTTTATACAATAACAGACATTACTATGATGAACATAAAATATCCCATCCATATAATACCAGACACATTAAAAATCTCAATGTTCCATCTCATCAACTATCCCTAACAGAAAAAGGAACCCTGTATTCATCGATAAAATTATTCAATCACTTACCTCCAGCTATGAAATCCGAAGAAACTTTTCAAGCAGTGAAAAAAGCACTACTGAAACTCCTCATTGAATTGGAACCCTACTCTATCGAGGACTACCTGAATACAAACCTCCAAAATATGTAAACCAATGAATATCATACAATAACCGACTCTTGTTTTAGTTTTGACTGGCTGTTATACCATTTGTGTAATATGTGCAATAAATTATTATTATTATTATTATCTGTCGTCTAAACAAATCTAGTCGGGTCCGTACTCCCCACTGCTCCGACCCAGTGGGCGAACGCGCTAGTGAAATTAACCAATGACCACTCCCCGCACCGCGGGGTAAGTGGTCACTGGCTCCGAGAATCGTGAGTCCTGAGCAGACGCAACGAACCGAGAATAACGGCCTTCTGCATGCGGCCGGCCAAGTTCTCTGCCGCATTACGGCATGCCGGTATGATCTTGAGCTCCGAGAGTAGCGTTGGTCTGGAACCACCGAGAACACCTATAATCAGAACCACTAACTTGACAGAATAGTCCGGGTGGAGCCTGCGGAGTTCGTAAAGTAAGTCCTGGTACTTTGTCCGTTTTTCCTCCTCTTTTCGGACGATATTCGTTTCGGCAGGGGCCGAAAACTCAATAACGAATATCGTCTTACTTCGGTGGTCGAAGAGGACTATATCAGGCTTATTGGCCTGTATTTGCCTGAGGGTGGGGAATGAAAAGTTCCAAAAAATTCGACACCTTTCATTCTCCACTACGGACTCAATATCCCCTGGAGCGTAAGGCAGCACCGGTGTCCTGTCTATTTCATACGAGTGCCGAAGAAAATAGTACAGCACTCGTAGGGCCGCGTTATGGCGATGGATATAGGCCGAGACCGCATAAACTGCACAAGATGACAGCAAATGCATCAAAGTCTCGGGCGCCTGTCGGCAGGCCCTGCATCTAGTATCAGGGACCTCTATACCCATCACGCGGCTCCAGTAGACTAGGGTGTTGAAGACACCGTCTTGGCACGCCATGATAAACCCTTCAGTCTCCGACTTCAGCTCACCTGACCTGAGGAAGGCAAATGTCAGCTTAACAGACAAGCCATGGTCCTCGATGTTCTTAAAGAAGACTATTATTGATGAAATTATAGGCAGTGTTGAGAACGTGCTTTTCATTGGCTTTCGTAACATCCGAGGGTCGCATGTTGATGGTGCGATGTTTGCGATTGTTGTAATTCCGAACGAGTTGCGGCAGAATATCCAACCATTTGTAGGAGCCATTCAAACTGAAGTGTTTGAAGAGTTTCTCTTTCAAAGTTCGAATCACACGTTCGGCAATAGCAGCTTTTTTCACAGTATACGTACTATAATGATTGATTTGGTGTTTCTTCATTAAATTTTGGAACGTTGCATTGTAGAACTCTTTGCCCAAATCTGACTGTAGATTTTTGGGACATCGTCCTCCACTCTTTTTCAAAATTTCGGTCATTGCATTGGTGACGTCTGCACCCGTTTTACTTTTGATCGGCTCAGCCCATAGGTATTTGGAAAAGGTATCGATGACAACCAAAATGTACTTGTAGTTTCGGTTGATTTTGGCATAATTTTGAAGATCAGCAAGGTCCATTTGCCACAAATCATCCAAACCCTTAATTATGGTGCGACGGCGTGGAAAGTTTTTGCGAACTGTCCTATGAAGTTCATTTACCAGCTGAATTTTCTCTTTTGAATGTCCTTCCATTCCGATGGCACATACTATACTGTGAATTTTGGCTTCGGCGTGATCAAACGGTCTTTTTGCGATTCGACCAAGGCATCGATGGTAGCTTTTACCTCAAGTATATCTGAATTTATTTTGGTAATATCAGCGTTATGTTGAAGTATGGCAGCCGTAAGTTTCGAATGTGTATCATCAGCCAATAAAGTTGTATCCTTTTTCATTGAGATGATATCCTTTTCATGTTTAGTCAATACTTCCTCAATCTGAGTATAACCTTTATTGTGTTGTTCTACAATAGTTTTTACATAAGTACTGAAGGTGGTTTGTTCATCAGTTAATTTGTCGATGTCATTTGTATGTTGTACCATGGCAGTTTGAATATTTTTCATATTTGCAACTGAATCGTTCTGTAGATTATCCATTTGAGATGTAGTTTTCATCTTGAAATCAGCAAGTTGTTCATCGGTATTTGCAATTCGTTTATCGATAAGTAACATGGCTTCTCGAATATTCTTACTTCTCAAATTTATAGCATTTGTTATATCTTGTTGTCGCTGTGCACAAAGTGAGGCAAGTTTCCCCCTTTCCAAAGCTTCTCGTGTAATTTGTTCAAGCAAGTTATTCGTAGAGTTATCCACATATTTCTTATTGGCCACATCTTCACCATCTGTTGGCATCTTGACATTACTTATTTTCAAAAAATCTGCATCAATATTTCCATCGTGAGTATAGTTTAAGACTATACCTGAGCACTCACAAGATCCTTGCGGCTCTTCATCAGATACCGATTTGGCAGAGTAACCGAACTTGTTGATACTCATAATGAGACTGATGCAGTACAGGTGGAACATTTGAATTTATTGGATGACTCCAGCCTCCTTCAACTCATTGATTATTGCCACGATCTCATTGTCGACAGATGTATTTCCAGCAGCCTTTGCAGCCATGAGTAATCGAAGTCTGTCGACCAGCTCATTGACATCATCCCAATATACATATTCAACTGGTTTTTCGTTGAATGTCAAACTATCGATTGGAATGCCACTCCCAGTAGTGTGGTGTCGGAAGAGAGGTCTGATGATATGCTTGTATTTATTTTTGATAGTACCCTTCATACGTCCAAGACTATTCAGATGAGGTGTTGTCAACTCCAAAATCCTTTTATAATTTTCCAAATCTTCCTTCTCATATTTTTTGGGGTAATCATAAAATAGCAATTGATACAGACCTGGTGTTTCTTTGAAATTATATCCTTCTGTTATGATTTTTCCTTCGCGAAAATCAATTTCCTTTCCCCCCAGGAACCATTTTGAAGAAACAAAGTCGTATATAGGGCCGTAAACCATATCAATCTGCTCACTTTTACCCAAATATTCCATGATATATTCCCGTGACATTGTTGGATATTGTTCTAGATAATCATTCAATACATCCTCCGGAATCTTTTGATTTGATTCCAAACTATCGAATACCTCATCTTCATCTTCTTCTTCTTCAGCATCCGCAGCAGCAACCTCTTCCAGCTGTAGAAATTTGGTGGGTTCTAAATGCTGCTGCGTTTCTTCCACTTTTTCAGGTTCTGTTTTTATCAATTGTTTGACATATTTCGATTTGAATGGTCTCAGTGGGGGTGGTTTCAATTTTCGTTTGGGTGCTGAGTGAGCAACAATTTGTTTCAGCGGTTCAGTTATGGGTTGGAATAATTTTTGAATAGCTTCATCTTCTTCAGACTTGCCCAATTTCAGTGCCAAGTATTTCCTTCGCACTCCTTTTGCTAACTGATTTATTTTTGATTTACGTTCAGCATCAGTAATTTGATCATCTATACTTGTCGATGGCATGATGCCTACTGAGGAATTACTTCAGCATCACACTCTTATAAATTTGTCAAATCCCATGCGATATCTGCCATTGTTCCTATCGAAATCTTTGACAATGACCAAAGTGCCAAATTTTTCGTTCCAACATTTCGAGCACATTGTCTTGAATTCGTCGTAGGTGAAATCGGGTGAGACATGTTCATCAAAGACGTGTTTCAAATTCATATCATCCTGCTTGAATAATACAATGATATTACAATTGTCTCGTATCAATTGTTTGGGAATTTTCGAGTAAGTTTGGCAAAGGTAGGCGGCATCGATTGACTTGTGCCGACACATTGCATAATATTCCCTAATTTTATTTTGTTTATCGCAAGCCACATCGTCGAAAATGAATATGGAATGTTCTCGAGCTTCAGCCGGGTCGATTATTTCATCGTTATCTTTGAAGGGGAAGTAGCCCATACCTTTCACCTTTGCCAACACATCTTGAAGTAGCTGATATTTGGGTTGGTACAATGATTTCGAGTAGACGTAGACATTTTTGAATTTAGCGCCATTCGGATTGAATAACAAACTCAGCATGGCATTGGTCTTGCCACATCCACTTGGACCGCAAAATATTGCTCGAAAAGAATCGGGTAATAGTTCACCATGTTTGCTATTTTTCGACACTTTCACAAAATCCAAGTTTTCAATAGGAAGTGCACATTTTTGCTGGGTAACCTTCATGACGGCTCACATTAAACTGTGGAAAAAGCATCTAACGCTCCGTTTAATGCGACTAACGGTTCGTTGAATGCGACTAACGCTTCGTTAAATGCGACTAACGCTTCGTTAAACGCTTCGTTAACTGCGATTAACGCTTCGTTAAATGCGACTGACGCTTCGTTAAATGCGACTAACGCTTCGTTGAACGCGACTAATGCTTTCAGATTCAACCGTCCTCTGGGACTGAATCTCTTTATACACAGTTACTCTGAGCACATTTGTCAGTATAATGCTAACCTTCGAACGGCAAGGTGGTGGTATTGTGAACACTCTAATCAATAAACTTCCATTCGAATTACACTTACCTGGTTATCAGTTTTGTGGTCCTGGAACACGGTTGCAAAAGAGGTTAGCTCTCGGTCAAAAGGGCATTAATGGTCTAGACTCATCCTGTCGCCGTCACGACATAGCCTACTCTCAAAACAAGTCCTTGGAAGATCGTCATAAGGCTGATTTGGAGTTGGAGAACAGTGCTTGGGAGCGATTCAAATCGAAAGACGCTAGTTTGGGAGAGAAAGCAGCCTCTTGGTTCGTAACGACGGCCATGAAGACCAAACGCAAACTCGGTATGGGTGTGAAGAAGCCATCATTCAAAAAAAATATTGTGCAGAAAATTTCCTCATCATTGCGAAAACAATTGCAACCTCATCAACTGTCTGATATGAGTGAGAATAATTTGAGAAAAGCTTCAATTTTGGCTATGCGTACAGCACGAAATCACATCAACAGTATTGGTGGTCGTCAGAAGGTTCGAGTACCTCGAATAATACCAATCGAAGGAAAAAGTGGTGGTATTCTACCTTTGATACCAATATTTGCTGCACTTAGCGCCCTAGGTGGTTTGGCTGGTGGTGCAGCTGGCGTTGCCAAAACTGTGATTGATGCCAAGAATGCAAAGAAAAAACTTGAAGAGGATCATCGACACAACAAGGCAATGGAAGAGATTGGAAAACAGGGCTCAGGATTATTTTTGAGGAAAAGTCGTCGTGGATATGGGATTTTCCTGCGAAAACAAAAAAACTCCCGTTGAAGCTACCCAATAGAGCGCTCTACGATGTGGAGTTGATGCGATATGTGAAACGTTTGAAAATTCCTCATTTCAAGGGAGTCTTTATGCGTGATCAACTCGCAAATTTCACTCGACCTGCTTACAAAGAATGTGCCATCATAAATTTGGATTTGCAAAAGAACAAAGGAACACATTGGGTAGCTTACCGCAAACAAGGCAATAAGGTGGAATATTTCGACAGTTTTGGCAATTTGAAACCACCTGTGGAATTGGTGCAATACCTGGGAAAAAATGTCAAAATTTCATACAACAATGATCGCTATCAAAATTTTAATGAGTCAAATTGTGGACACTTGTGCTTGGAATTCCTCTATAAAACTAATAGCAGCCGATAATGAGGTTCAGTCATGTCTCTGATTGTCACACTGACAAGTCATACTTCCACGGCTAGCAGTGACTTTACCAACCCAATTTCCTTGGACCCTGACTCCGAATACGGATTGGCATTAATTGGTTTCCACTCGTACAACAGCATCCCCAACGTTGAGGAGGGTAATAGAAAGTTTTACTATTTCAAGAACGCCGATACGACCAAGAGAGAAATCATCAGTATTCCCATTGGTTCCTACGAAATCACTAACATTGCCAAATTCCTCACGAAATTCGTGGAAAAACCCAAGGAAGTTAAAAAGAGTAAGAAAAACGACGACGACGACGACGACGCTGAAAGTGGAGAAAAGGAGGACGACGATATAAGTGATAAAGTATTTTCTCTGAAAGCTAACCTCAATACTCTAGAGTGTGAAATATACAGCAAAGTACACGCTATTGATTTTCGACCTGACGACTGTATCGGAAGATTATTGGGATTCTCACAGAGATTACTGCCACCTGGTCAAGTTCACAAGTCTGATCTACCTGTGAAAATTGTTAAAGTTCGAACAATTCACCTGGATTGTAATATAACTTCGGGTGCTTATTTCAACGGACGACCTTCACATACCATCTACGAGTTTGCACCTAGGGACGACCCCGGTTTTGCCATCGACGAAGTTCCACTAAATTTGATCTATCTACCTGTGTCGAGCAAAGGTGAAATAAACAATATTACAGTACACATTCTCGATCAAGATTTCGCACCGGTGGATTTCAGAGGTGAACTTAATGTCATAAGATTGGTTCTGAAAAAATTGTAATGGGCCTGGTTTTCGATAATATATTCAATGCTCACACCTCTGCACCACCAGTAGTGGAGAAGCTGCCGAGCAGATCAGTCACTTCCAAACTTTCTGCTACAAATCAGCGATTTCTGCAATCATTGGGTTACAATGTTGTCTCGGCACGTGTTCGACATCTACCGCCGTCCTCAATTCGACGAATCGATTCAACGTTTGGAAACTAGAACTCATTACCCATATGTGAAATCCTTCGAGAATAATGATATTGTCGAAATTTCCATTCAACAAAGTGAAACATGGTTACTCATGTACGATGCTGTGATAAGTATCAGAGGAACAATGAAAAAAACTGCTGGAGATGGAACTGTTAATTTTGTTAATAATGCACCAGCTTTCTTTTTCGACTCTATCTCATACGAGCTCAATGGTAAAGAATTGGATACAGTTCGTAATCCTGGAATAGTGAGTACACTCAGAGGATACTTGTGTTATAGTGCAGACGATACCAGCCACATGTGTACATCTGGATGGAATTATCCCAATGGATCTCTACGAAATGATGCTGATGGATTTTTCACCTTTCACATTCCCCTCAGACACCTTTTGGGCATTTTCAATGACTATACTTTTGCTACATGCGGTAAACAGTCTCTACGTTTGGTTCGTGCACGCAACGATAACAACAGCATATTCATCAAAGATGCTGCCAATGCACCTGGAAAGACTACTGCCAAATTGCAAATCGAAGGTATCGAATTGAAAGTGAAGCACATTTTCCCTAATGATGAAATTCGATTGAATTTGTTGCAATCCATCAAATCTGATACACCTATAATGATGCCGTATCGAAAATGGGAGCTTCATGAACTGCCTGCATTGACTACAGGGTCTACGAAAGAAATTTGGGCTGTCAAAACGGCTTCTGCCATGGAGAGCCCTCGATATATCATCACAGTATTCCAAACAGATCGTGTGGACAACCTGCGCAAAGATCCCACCTACTTTGACAATATCGATTTGATGGATATCAGATTGACTTTGAACAGCGACATCTACCCACACGAGCGAATGAGGCTGGATTTTGCAAAGAACGATTTCGTTGAGGCGCATCGCACATACACCGAATTCTATTCCAGCTACATGAACTCCCCCAAAAAGCAACCACTACTCGATTATGTAACATTCAAAAATCGAGCTATTTTCGTGGTAGACGTTTCGAAAAGAGCTGAATTTGTGAAATCGAGTACGGTGGATGTGAAGCTCGATATTGAAGCTAAAAATGGGTTCCCAGCCAACACACGTGCCTATTGCATCATAATTCACGATTGTGTTATAGAAAATTTACCTTTGAGTGAGATAGTTAGACATTTATCTTGAAGAGATCTGAGCGGGTTACGATCAGTTGTATGAGAGACGCCGAAGATGAAGCTTGTAGCAGTAGACATTCAAGGTTTTGATTTGAGTGGTGTGTTTTACCCCAAAGAAATTTCCATAACCAATGGGACGCAGACGAATTATTTTTTGATGAAACCTCCGAAGCCGTATAGTTCACTTTCTGCTGCAGAGAAACGTCAAGTGAGATATGTCGAACAGAACGTGCACGGCTTGCGATATTCCGATGGTTTCGTCGAATACTCTGATTTGTACAGTATTTGGCAAACTTTAACGGATTTCGATGTTATTTATGTGAAGGGCCATCAAAAATTCGACATTCTCCAAAATTACTTTGCCGAATACGCATCAAAACCACCACACATTGTTAATTTGGAAAAATTCCACACCGAGGCCACTACAACGACAACGCCCAATCAGCCACCTGTTTTTACCTTTGAGAAACCGCTGTGCATCAATCATAGAGGTAAAAAGACGCGTTGTAGTCTGATTCACTGTTTCGCAATATGGAAGTGGGTAGTGCAGCAAATGGTATGGTAGCCTATCCTGAAAATTCATCTGAGCACCTGAGATCATCGTCGTCGTCCTCACCTACATGGAAAAACGTATTTTGCAATTTGAATAGATTTAAATTCAATGTAAAACCTACACGTAGAATAACACCTGTACCTATTTCTGAAAAATAAAATGTTTTCATGTCTTTGTGTTTTATAAATGTATGTGTGAGTCGATTGGGAAGATCAGTTGATTGTCTGCAATGGCCGTGTTAAGATCAAATTATATAATCTTGTCTGCCATTTTTTCCAATATTCTGTACATCAATCCGCCGGATAAAGTGACCAAAGTGTTTGTTACCTTTGAAAATGCTAGCGGCTATAGAAACGACACGTGGCCTTCAAATTGGATGCCAATGATTCCGACTGCTCTGAATGAAGGTCATCTGCATGTTTTGAGTGCCGAAATACCTGCCCATTCCAATTCTTACAAGCTGAGACTTGTTTTTGAAGACCGCAGTTTTGGAGACTTACCTGATTGGAAGAAAATCGAACCTGCCAAGCTGTGTCTCGAATCTGATATAAAAACAATTGCAGGACTACTATACTTTATTACAAGTGTATCGTTGATGCAAATTTTCAAATTTTTGCTCAAATATCTATTGAAGTTCAAAGTTCAACATGAAGAAAGTGACATTCAACGAGGATATTAATCAAGTGCACTACTTGTATGTGTGGCAATTTGCCTACAGACAATCAAGAAGCAAATTTTGGGAGAATTTTCCGATCGATCGATTTCGTTTCCAGAGACGTATTGCCGAAACATCTCGAACGATCGCTCCAATTTTGAATCAATCACATCGAAATACGATATATGCTGCAAGATTTGGTTGAGTCGTCCCCCACCCTCTCTCTCTCTCTTATGGAACAGGCTAGCAGAAGTTGCAGTGTGTACGACTACGATGAGCAACGAAATAATGCAGTTCTCCTTCAATGTGGCGAATTTTCGAAAATATGTGCAAGTTTACAAATATTACTCTTTCATTATGACTGATTTTGAAAATTAAATTCTATTCATATCATCTGTGTTTCATTTACATAGCCGAAGTAGCTCAGTGGCAAGAGCGTTAGACTGAAAATCTAAAGACCCTCGGTTCGACTCCAGGTTTCGGCATTTTTTCTTGTCAGAGCAGCTTGCAAAACGATAAACTCTGAAGAAACCATTTTTTAATGACTGATTGTGGTTTTGTATAAAATCAATTTATATACCAAAAGGAAAGGTGGGAATAAAAAATCAATGAATTCTATGAATTTTATTTGCAAATCTCTACCTATTTTGAAATACTGTTTCTTCCCAAAAGGTCCATCACTTCTGGAGGTATCACACACAGCGGCTTCTGTTCTTCACTGCTTGTTTCCATGCGGCATTCTAGGAGGTAGTCGTGTATGGCGAAAGTAAAAGGTTTTTCTTTCAGCATGGGGCGAGTTTAACCCAGAATACTTTCCAAAATATCGACAACTAACTTTGATGGGTCTTAATTGATAGCATGTTCGATCACATAGGCCCACTATTATTTTGTGCTCACTAAAGTACATGTGGTTTGGGATATATTTCTTTCCAATCACTTTATGGCAGACACAACACTCTTTTAGTTCTAGCACTGAGTCCGAGTCCATCATACTGTATCGAGTTTCTTCAAATTAATGGGTTGCGGTAGAGCCTTCAGTCCACTTGATGCAATGATGATTTTGGTGGGGGTCCGAGACTCCGCCCCCGAGTGAACCAGCCAATGGTTAGCAGAGTCGCCGCAATGACCAATAGCAGACACTAGCCTTGCTTTTTTCAGACAATGGTGGAGCGTTTGCAGGGACGCCTGTTTTTTCTTTAATGGCCAATCATACAGCTCTACTAGCCTCCCTGCTTTTTTCAGCCAACCAATGGTGGAGCGTCACAGCAATGGCCAATGAGAGCCACTAGCCTTGCTTTTTTCAGCCAATGGTGGAGCGTTTGCAGGGACGCCTTGTTTTTTCTTTGATGACCAATCAGCCCCACTAGCCCTGCTTTTTTCAGCCAATGGTGGAGCGTCACAGCAATGACCAATGACAGCCACTAGCCCTGCTTTTTTCAGCCAATGGTGGCAGAGACGCATGTTTTTTCTTTAACGACCAATCATACAGCTTCACTAGCAACGCCCTATTTGTTCTTTTCAGCCAACCAGAACCACAGCCAATGGTGGAGCGTTTGCAGAGACGCCATATTTGTTTTTTCACATAACAACCAATCACAGAGCTCCAGCGGAGACGCCTTGTTTTTTCAGCCAACCAATGGTGGAGCGTTTGCAGAGACGCCTTGTTTTTTCTTTAATGGCCAATCATACAGCTTCACTAGCCCTGCTTTCTTCATCAAACCAATGGTGGAGCGTTTGCAGAGACGCCATATTTGTTTTTTCTTTAACGACCAATCATACAACTTCACTAGCAACGCCCTATTTGCTCTTTACACCAACCACAAGCCACAAAAACACACCTCCCAGGCGTACCACACGCCATTTTTTCACAACACTCATTTCTGCTTGCCATCATCCCTCTCCCCACCGGTTTGACGAAGAACTGCACCCCCATCGACTGCTAAGGCCTCATGGGCAGCTCAGGCCATCGAGTGGCTCAAACTACCCCTGTGTTTTCGAATCGCCATTGACTCTCTACTCAAGTTATCTACAAAAAATTATTTTTTTTCAAACTGAAAATTTCATCTCATTCGGGATCATAAATATAGTACAAAACATATTGTTTGAGTTATTTCTTTGCACCTCAAGATTGGATACCTATTCTTTGATTTGGAGCTCAATTTTTCCTTTCCAGAAAATCCTGTGAAATATGGTTGGTCAAGTACTGATGATGACATTGATGATAACAACAAAAATTTCAAAGCTCTCCCTGAAGATTCAAAAAGAAATGAACACGAACAGGATCTTGTCAGTTTAAATATAGAACACATCGGTGAGAATATTGATAGAGGTGCTATATTATTTCTACCGAAACCATTCAACCCTTTTTTCACATTTTCTCTTTCATTTATTTCCTGTTGTAGGTCATAGTGTGGAAACTTTGGAAAGTGACTTCAGAGATTGTGATTCAACATTTCAGGAATCCTTTAGAAGTGACTTCATTGATAGTGATCCAACATTTCTACCTGATTCTAAAAGGTCTCCAGATGAAGACAAAAGCAGCTCTGAAGAGCATGTTTACCACGAAGACAAACATATGTCTGTCAAGATCATGGAGAAAACTAACACCATTGGCAAACAAACAGGTGACTTTTAAATGAGTGAGATGTTTCAATAATAAACATACTGGAAAATCCTCATTAAAAATATGAAGGTTTGAACCAAATCACTTGGATAAAATCACCTTCTGAATCATATAGGAAACACATTCTTTGATTTGTGGCTCAAATTTTCCTTTTCAGAAAATCCTGAAAAATGTGGTTGGTCAAACACTGATGATGACGATGATAATAACAACCAAAATTTCCAAGCTCTCCCTGAAGATTTATAAAACAATGAAGACAAATCCTCCCAGTTCAAATATAGAACCCATCAGTAAGAATATTGATAGAGGAGCTATATTATTTCCACAGAAACTATTCGACTCTTCTCTTAACATTTTCTCTTTCATTTCCTGTTCTAGGTCATAGTGTGGAACCTTTGGAAAGTGACTTCAGTGATTGTGATTCAACATTTCAGGAACCCTTTGGAAGTGACTTCAGTGATTGTGATCCAACATTTATACCTGAATATGAAATATCTTCTGATGAAGACATAAGCAGCTCTGAAAAGCATGATTACAACAAAGACAAACAGATATCCATCAAGATCATGGAGAAACCTAACACCATTGGCAAACAAACAGGTGACTTTTTTTGAATATGTAACTTGTTTCTAAGTACCTTAAGTGAGGTAACAGAAATTTTACTTTTTTGGTCGAAGATCCATATTTTTGAACAGGGATTCTCCCATTGGCTCAGTCAATTACGAATGTGTCCTGTATAATATAATTATTAAGAAAGGACCAAACAAAGAAGCTTCAATGTATTGGAAAATTTGCAGTATCAAGGATTCCATTAACAATGTCTTTATTTTGATTTTTAAGTGAAATGAAATTCTTCGAAAGCAATTCTTATGCTACTTGCATTCCCTTATCCACAGGAGATAGGAGCATAAATGAGTCAGGTCCGTTTTTCAATCAAGAGATTATTATTTTACAGACATGATATATAGGAGTTTCTGATGTTAGATATAATGATTTTTCTTTCAACATTCAGGAATTCAAGAGGACTAGTTTTGCCATCCCGAATCCCATTCTACTCAAAATTGGTAATTAGGGGTGTTTGGAGTCTGAGAACATAATTTTTTCGTTGAAATTTAAAAATTGCGGTCTAATATGGTGGTCTAATATTGTGATTATAGTTAATTTCTGTTTAAAATCCAATACTAAAAAGGTTAACAATTCTGAAAGCATGATTAGAACAAATTTTTTGCATTATTATTCCATAATATATTTTATCTTCAATTTTTTTATTCTTTCAAGGTCCCAGCAATAATGATGTCAGGGTGATCAATGAAAAAAATCTTAATGTGTCGACATCTACAAGTCACAGTAAAAAATATTACTGTTCATTTTGCGAAAAAATGGTAGCTAATTATGGTCGTCATTTGGTTACAGTTCATAGAAACAAAAAAGAAGTGCAAGAGATATTGGACATGCCAAAAGGTGGGTAAACATTTTCAAAAGAACAATCAACTGCTGAACATATATTGATTTTCAAGTATAGAATTCAGTCTTACATCCAATTCATCTCTTTTTTTCAACATAATATAAAATATATACACTCGTATCATACTTGACAGGATAATAGATACCTAACCGAATTGTAAAGGAAAATGTTGATTGAAAGTGATTTCATATGAGGAAATAATGTATTCGCAATATGTATTGAATATAGTCTTGATTCAATAAAATTTGATTTCCAGGACATCCAGTGAGAATCCAAAAAATCAACAAGATAAGAATAAATGCACAATTTCTGCATAATACAGATCCCAAACTAAACTGTGGTACAGTTGTTGTTAAACGAAGACCAAGTGCAAGTAAATCCAGGAGTGTTCAGCATTACACACATTGTCCAACTTGCGGAGAGATGTTTTCAAAATTATCTCTCAGAGTTCATTATCGCAAATGTAAACAAAGTAATGACAGTAATCGACGACTTACAAATGTTTTTCAAGAAAGCAGAAAAACTGTTATGAGTGTGCATCATTCAGCCAGTAATCGTCTAATAAGAGATGTTCTGGCATATTTCAAAGAAGACGAAATTAGTGATTGCTTTCTATTTGATGACCTTTGTATTTTATATGGCAACAAATTAGCCATGAAATACCGAAACAAACATCATGGTTACATGGTTCGACAACGTTTGAGGGAAATGGGAAGATTTATTTATGAATTTAAAAAAATTCAACCGAATGCCATTAATCTCAGAGATATTTTAGATCCCAAGTATTATGATACAATTGTCAATGTGATAAATAAAATTGCTGGACTTGATGATGAAGATGAAAAGTATCGAGCTCCATCAACAGCATATAACTTAGGTTTGCATTTGAAGTCAATCACTCAGTTTTTAGAAAGTGAAACAATCAAGGAGCAAAATTCTACAAAAAGGAAAGCAGTTCGAGATTTGTTGATTTTGATGAATGAAGGTTTTTCAACAGACATCAATAAAACTGTTTCAGAGAATCAGATTGAATACAGCAGACATAAACATGTCTTGATGCCTAGTTCAAATGATATTTCATGCTTATACAAGTATGTTACTAAAGGGTTGGCTGCAGACTTCATTTTCATATAAAACTTGGAAAGACCTAGCAGGTTTCACTTTAATAAACATTCAACTATTCAACAGAAGAAGGGCTGGAGAAATAGAAAGAATTACAATTGAAGATTTCAATACGTGAGTTACTCACAAAATTCATATAACCTTATGAAAACATGGCACTGTTATGAAACCTTCATTATTTTTCAGGTTCCGGTTTACCGATGTAAATGATGAAACTGTAAGAGAGCAGTGTCAAGCAGTGCAGGAAATTGCTAAGAATTTTGGGTGCTTTTTCATTCGTGGAAAATTAAATCGCTCAGTATGTGTTATACTCGCCCAGGAACATGTTGATGCAATTAATATTATTCTGAAATATCGTAGTAGAAGTAGGGTTTCGGAAAATAATCCTTATGTTTTTGGAGTAATGGGAAGGGGTGATTTTGCTCATTTACGTGCCTGTGTTTTAATGAGATTCTATGCAAAAGCTTGTGGAGCACCAAATCCAATGGCGCTAAGCGGAACGGAGTTGAGAAAACATGTTGCAACTAAATGTTCTATTTTCAAACTACCAGACCCTTTAGTGCAACGCGTCGCAGACCACTTGGGACATAAGCTGGATATTCACAAGTCGGTATACAGACAGCCACAACAATTAGAAGTCCCAGAACTAGTTCCAGTGCTGATGAAATGTTTGGGTTTGGACGAAAATGACAATGAACTTAATGAAGACGATGAACAAGTTTCACTGGACGAAAAACAAGTTTCACTGGAACAACAGAGGATTGAATCACAACAAATTGAACATTCTACTGAGCCACTTTCACCCATTTCCAAACCAATGGATTCATCCAGCTCTAGGAAAAGAGTCTCTTGGTCTTCGTCAGAGAGAACTGCCATCAATGATTCGTTTGGAGAGTTAATACAGTATGGTATTACTCCAACTTATGAAGAATGCAATCAAATCAGAGATAAACATAGTAGTTGTTTGAAAATAAGAACACCCCCACAAATAAAATCTTTTGTAGCTTATCAGACGAGGAAGCTCCAAAAAAGCAGATCAAAAAATTGTAAATGGAACACTATATTTATTACTTTTAGAAAAGAGCTCTTTTCAGTTTTCCAATATGTGTGTATATACAGTGTGTTGCAATCTGCAATGTCCTATCGTATCAAATATAAAATTTTAATTCTCTATAAATTTGTCCTATTTTCTTCGCAAGTTATTTCCACCTTTTCACAGTTCTCCTGGTAATATCTCTGCAAACTGCCACTTTTTTTCATTGCAATTCTTTATTCATTAACTTAGTTTTATAAAGAAGGTACAACAGATGTATAGAAAATTGATTTTCAAAGAACCTATAAATGTTCAAATTGTTCGTGTTATAGTTTTTTGTCTAATAATTTATGTTGTTTTGCTCATTCTTGTTTGTTTTGATTTTTATAATAAAGTTTTATTTGAATCAATTCCAGTTCACATGAAAATTTCATACAGAGGAACCTGAAAATTCCCTTCTTTAAATATCGTAACACATACAGCAAACATCCTATAAAAGCTATCACCTTTAAATATCGCATTGAGGTATTCGAGACTGATTTGAATCAAATGCCAAAACCAAAATTTTTCTAAAAAAATGTCTTATATGTTTTCTCAAATCTTGCAGAAGTGGGACTCATCAAATTGCAAGACACTATGAATAATTGGATTGGGTTTCCTTCAATCGTTTCCGAAAAATTGAAAAATTTGTAACTTTTGAAAAATCTAGACTTGTCAGGAAATAAGAAGCATAGTTGAAATAACTGTCCTGTGAATTTTTTTTTTAAACTAGTGAAAATAGCCACAATGATCTCAACATTTTTAATATTTACAAAAAAAATGTTTTACTGTTAGTTTACATTTCTTTTTTTTTAGGTTCGATGTGAGTTAACACTGAACCTCAGTTTTTTGGAAACGATTGAAGCTCAGCCATGTGTATGTGATACCATCAATTTTTTTGATAAACCCTGAAGGGTCAAAATATAAAAAAATAGTATAGGACTAGATCCCCTACCAGTTCACTATATGTTTTCAGGTAAAAATGCTAGGTCCACTCCAGAAAGACAAATTGTTCGCTGTGAATTCAAGGACTATTTGACAAAAGGAAAACTACCATCGTTGACTAGGTGCAAGGAACTGATAGACAAATATCCAATATTATCATCCAGAACCCCAGTACATCTGAAAGCCTACATAAACAATCAAAATAGAAAAGCTGTCAAAAACGCTCAATAAACATACTGATGTTCATCAAACTATATATATGTTAAGTTGTTGAATTAAGTAATCATTTCTCATTCATTTTGATGTTTTGATAACATGTTCATATTGAATTCAACTTCCTTACCAGAACTTGTTGTTTGGAAGATGTGTTTTCAATAAATGAATAAAAAAGAAAGTGCCCATTGTTTGATAGATAGCTTCATTATTTAAGAGCATTCTTGTAACAGATGTTAGATGTTTTTGATGGTTTGCCCAGGAATTTGATTTTGATTCACATTCTTAGAAGGCAAGGAAAAAAAACTAGAGTTTTTCAAAAGGTATTTTTCATTTTTAATGAAAATATGCATTTTTAATTGATGTATTTAGGGATGGACAACTTCCCAAAAAACTGCATATGAAATGACTCTAGTTTAATATTTGACTTTCTCTAAAAAAATCATAACTAAAAAATTGTTCTAAAATTGTTCGTTTTCGTTAACCAGCTGACGAACGTCAACCCTCAGAAGTCGAAACTTGTGCGAGCAATGGATCAACGAGGCCTTACCTTTTAACGTGCGATTACCCAGCACGGTGGCCCGGCGAGGATTCGAACCCCGGCCTTCCGCTTGATAGGCAGATATGCTAACCACTACACCACCGAGACCACTAGGTATGTTAATATTGTCCTAATTCTTTTGTTCACAGATAGTGAGCCTATTTGATGTTTAATGTGTTGAAAGTTACTTCCATACTGAATTGGTTAGGATGTAAGTGAACAATGTTTTCAAATAGAAAGCAAACTATATTGATTCTTTGACCAATAATTTATAGATCTAATTGGGGCTGTTTGTTGCACTTTAGAAAATATCCCTATTCAAATATATCAGTACTGTTCCTTTTCGGAAAATTAACCCGTATATTGCATTCTTCAAGTCACAATCTATATGAAAAAGATTTTTACTTCAGAATCTTGGAGCACCGGTAGGAAAAAGGTAGTGTGTAAATCAGAAACGGATGAAGAGTCTCTTCCAAGGGAAAGGGGATACAGAACAAGAAAACAGACATTCAAGCACAAAGATGCAAATGATTCGGACGATTATTGGTGATTATTTTTATTTGTTTTATCGTTTGTAGATTTTTGAAAAATATGGAATACCAGGAACAGTGGGAGTAATTGATTGCACCCACTTGGCGATTTTCCCACCATCAGCGAACGACAAAGTGTACCCAGAACACCTGTATGTTAATAGAAAAAGCTATTATTCGTTGAAAGTGCAGCTTATTTGTGATTCCAACCTGAAGATAATAAATGTGAACGCAAAATTTCCGCGGAGCACCCATGATTCGCATATCTGGAATAACTCAGTTGTATGTACTGAGATGATTCATTCAAATAGAATGAATGAAGGGTATTACTTGATAGGTAATAATGAAAATACTGTTTTTACAGGTCCTCATTAACAATAATCTAATGTACTTTAGGTGATTCAGGTTACGCTTCAAGGCCATGGCTTCAAATACCTGTTCGGGATCCTGAACCTGATACGCCACAATTCAGATACAACATATCATTCGAAAGGGCATGGTCAATAATTGAGAGGGTTAATTGTCTTTTGAAAATCAGGTTTAGATGTCTACTGAAACATAGAGTATTGCATTATGCACCTACAAAAGCTTCTAAAATAGTAAATGCTTGTACAGTGTTACATAACAACTTACCTGTTCCTGATATTGAAAATGATTTTGGAATGTATGAAGACCATTATAATCATGCTAATGCACAAGGAGACGTAAATTTAGTGACAGGTAGAAGACTACAAAATACAATTATGAACAATTATTTTCGGCATGTTTTACTCACAGACCAGACACTGAATAACCTCCATTTTTGTATCAATTATTGCACTATAAAAAGTTTTTTATTTGTGCATGAATAAAAGTAGGCACTTGTTTATGGTTTGTTAAAATAAAGTTATAGCTCTTGGTATGAATTATAAAAATTATACTCTTTGAGTTTATTTTCAGCAAATTACAAAATGTGTGTGAATCCAGAAATATTCAGTATTGATCATAATCTTTTTATATTGGTGTTTCAATTATACTATTAGCCTTGAAACACTGTTAAGTATTGTATGTAACTTATCCCTTGAAATACAATACAAATGTACTTATTTTACAATACTTTTATTTAATGAAAATACTGACAATTCCTTAGTGTCTTCATTTCCTCTTGGAAATAAATAAAGAATAAATCTTTGAACAATAAAAATAACTATAAACATCCTTGCACATACAGTCATTGAAAAATCGTGAGTATCTTGCACCTAGATCAGTTCTGCTAGAATATCAACCATTTGTCTTTTTACCTCTAAGTCTTGTTTTTTCAGATCCAGTTCCTCCCTCTTAATACTCACAAGCTCCCTCAAAATGGCTAATTTCTGTTCGTAATAGTGTTTCTTAATAATCAAATCTCCTTTCGTTACATCTATAATTGCTTTTGCATTCTGTGTGGATCGTTCTAGGTTTCTTGATTTTAGTGATCTACTGATTTTACTTCTCTTGGTTTTAATGTCTGCCTCTTGATCCCCTATTTTTCGCTTTGGTGACATGTTTTCATTTTCCATCTCAACCTCCATTGTATCAATTTCACTTTCAGCAAATACCTGAATTGAAATAGTCATGAAATGGGCCATGAATTGGTCATATCAACCTACTATATTAACTTGGGATTCACTTATTGTTCACGCCATATTTATGAATTATTTAATTTTCTTCATTTTTAGTTGTTATAGGAGATAGTCGCAATTTACTGTACTATTTTTATTGTCAGTAGTTTGGGTTGTATAAGCATCAGGGGACAAATAACATCGCATCGTCACTTTTCGTTTTTGACGAAGGAGTCACGACCGTTCGAAAGAAACCACGTTAGTGACAATTTTATGTGAAACTAATTATTCTGAATTATCAGTGTGTTGTGTAAATCGAAGAACTTTTCAAACTGTTGCGTGGACAGTATGATCCTTTCCTTGAACCTACAATTAATCCTTTCCTCAAATAAGGGTGTGAAAACCAGCAGAAGAAAATTTCCACTTCGGAAACATTGGTAAGTCCTTTCGGTTTCTACATATATGCTGATTTTTCATACAGTTCACTTCAATAAATATTCGGGAACAAAAGTTCGCAGCATTTGTTTTGGTCCATTCGAGCCGAATTAAATATTACTTTCGTTTGAACCTGCCTAGTTATTCTCGAAATTGTCACTAGCGAGTGTTTCACTTGTTTTTGAATTTTGCCGAATTCTATAGTTTAGCCTTTGCCTTTTCAGTTACCAGTTACATAATAAGTGTTCTTTCAAGAAATAGTTGATTTTATATTTCCAATAAATTCCTTTAGAATTCTATTGTACAAATTTTCGTTGAACCACATATTTCTTCCATCAAAAAAACAAAAAAACACACGACTTGTTTTTACCGTTTTTTGCGCCAGTCGTTCTCGACCACCCGAATATTGAAAATAGACCTAAATTATTCATTCCTAAAATATAATTGGTGAAGTTTGATGGGGAGGATTTTGCAATGTGGCCTCTTTTTCATGAAAATTCCAAGCAGTTAGTCCATTCCAGAGTTGACTTTACTGATGCCGAAAAATTACATTATTTACTCGGAAGTTTAACTGGTAAAGCACTAAGAACATGTAACGCTGTTGAGCCCATTCCAGATAATTATTATATTTTGTGGAAATTGTTGGAAGATACTTACAATGATAGTAAAAGTTTAGCCAATTTGTACCTAGAGAGAATATCGAATTTTCGACCTTCGCCCAGTAATAACCCTTCTTGTTTACAACAGTTCCTAGAAAAATTTGATACCAATGTCAATGCCCTGAAACGTTTGAAATTGAATGATGATATCGTGGGTTCAAATCGTATTACGGGTACAGCAGGTACACCTACAGCCTTTGAAACCACTTTTGGTTATATAGTCATGGGTCAGGCTCCCAACATTGAAAATTGTTTTTCCTCACCATCCTATTGTACTTTTTCGAATCTGGGTTCTTTGATAGAGAAATTGTGGCAATTGGAAGATTTTTCAACTCCAATTCCTACCAAAGACGAGGAAGTCTGTGAAAACGTGTTCAAAGAAAATTTTAGTAGAGATCATACTGGTCGATATACAGTGGCGTTACCGTTTAAAGACGACCCAACAAAACTGGGAAACTCATTCGAACTTGCTAAAAATAGATTTTTCGCTTTGGAAAAACGTTTGGAGAAATTTCCAAAACTCCAAAAAACTTATTTAGATATTTTAAAAGATTATATTGACCAAAATCACATGTCTTTAGTTCCTAGTGACCTCATAGATATTCCTTCATATTATATACCACACCACTGTGTTTTTGAAGCTGATAGTTTAACAACTCCTTGCCGAATAGTATTTGATGCCAGCATGAAAACTGAAAACGATATTTCACTAAATGATATTTTATATACAGGTCCAAAATTGCAAAATAACCCTCTTACAAATTTATTGAATTTTAGATTATTTCCTATTGCTGTGACGTCAGATTTGAAGCAGATGTTCAGACAGATCCATGTTGTAAAAGAGCATCAACAATGCCAAAGAATTTTATGTAGATTTAATTCGAAAGATCCCCTTTCAGTTTATAAGTTGCACACAATAACTTTTGGTGTGAAACCTTCTCCATATTTAGGTTTGAGAGTTATCAAACAATTAATCCAAGATGAATCTGAACGATATCCCCAAGCTGTTATACCAATTCAAAGAGATATGTATGTAGACGATCTAGTCAGTAGTTCACCTTCTGTTTCCAATGGTCAAGAGGCCCATTCCCAAATAGTTAGTTTGTTCCAAGCCGGTGGGTTTCAGATGGTGAAATGGATGTCAAATTCTAGTGAGTTTTTATCCCAAATACCAGATTAATTGAAATTATCTCAACCGGTAGAATTCGATTTAAGTTTTTTGAAAATTTTAGGCCTTCAGTGGGACTCTTCTCATGATAGATTTAGTTTTAAAGTTGATGCTCAAAATTTACCTTGTACCAAATGCCAAATATTATCTTTATTAGCTCGCACATTTGATCCTTTGGGTTTTTTATCATCTTTAACACTGTACCTCAAAATTCTCGTGAAACAACTTTGGGAGTTGAAATTTGATTGGGATCAAAGGGCTCCTATTCACATTGAAAAAATTTGGAATAGAATTCAACAAGAATTAACAGAATTGAAAAATGTAACTATTCCTAGGCATATTTAAGTGTTCGAAAATTCATCATTAACTTTGATAGGATTTGCAGATGCTAGCATATCTGGTTTGGCTGCAGTCGTTTATGTCAGAATTATTACTGATAGTAAAATAGATGTTAATTTCGTATGCGCCCAATCGAAAATTAGTCCCACATCTAAAGTTACATCACCTCGACTAGAGTTGAATGCAGCTACATTATTAGCGGAACTCTTATCTTATGTTAAAGAAACTCATTCGCCAAGACATGATATAAGTGCAATATATGCCTTTTCCGACTCGATGATTACGTTGAATTGGATACATTCTACTCCAAAAAGATAGAAAACTCATGTTTCAAATCGTATTTCGAAAATCCATAGTTACCTATCACCTATTCATTGGTATTTTGTTTCTGGTAAGCAGAATATTTCCGATTGCGCATCCAGAGGTTCAACCCCTTTATCACTTATGAATCATTCTTCATGGTTTCATGGACCCTCATGGTTGAGAAGGGACATTTCTGAATGGCCAATCAAATGTTTCGATGAAGTTGAAGATGTAAATACTGAAGGAGAAAAATGTATATTTTTAGTTTCAGAGGAAAAAATGTCCCCATTGTACCATCTCATACAACATTTTTCTTCTTGGACCAAACTATTAAATGCCACAATTCTTGTTTTGAGATTTGCTAGAATTTTACCTAATAGAAAAATGATTGCACGTTCTGATTTAGAAAAGGCAGAACTTACCTTGATAAAGGCGGTTCAGCAACGACATTTTTATGATGAATATAAGGCTATTTTGGAAAACAAATCGTTGAAATCCCGATTACGTCGTTTGAAACCCTTTATAAAAGACGAGATCATTCGAGTGGGTGGTAGATTGGAGAACTCTAATATTAGTTTTGATCATAAACACCCCATACTTTTACCAAAGTCCGACCCTTTTGTCAGTTTATTGATTGATTATAAACATAAAATACACTGTCATACCGGTGCTTACCTATTACAGTCCCTACTGAGACAGAATTATTGGATTTTATCTGCTCGTGATATCATTCGCCAACGTATATGGAAGTGCAACTATTGTTTTAAATTCAATCCCAAGCCTAACTACCCAATGATAGCAGATTCACCCCCCGAAAAAGTGCATCAGGCAAAAGCATTTTTACTTGACTGAAGTAGACTACACTGGAGCCCTTTATATAACTATGGGACGAAAAAGAGGAATAAAAAGCCAAAAGGCATATGTGTGTCTATTCATCTGTTCAGTTACTAAAGCAATCCATTTAGAACTAGCTTCAGCTCTATCCACCGCAAGTATTTCTTGCAGCTCTCAAACGATTTTTATCTCGTAGAGGTAATTGTAGCACATTATTTTCGGACCGTGGTTCAAACTTTATAGGCACCAAAAATATTTGGATGAAGTTTATCAACTTGTCAACTCCCATGAATACACAGATGCCCTTCAGAAGGAATTAAACTCACAAAAACTTGAATTTCGATTTAATCCCGCTGCGGCGAGTCACTGGGGTGGTATTTGGGTGTCGAATATAAAAAGTGTCAAGGTTCATTTAGCAAAGGTTATAGGCAGTCAAATTTTGAGCTATGGAGAGTTCAATTCCGCCCTTATACAAATTGAGGCTCTGCTCAATTCTAGACCCTTGTGCTGTTTATCCAACAGATCCAGTAGCTTTAACACCCGCACATTTTCTCTACGGATCCCCGTTGAATTCATTACCAGCTGAAAATACCTTTTCTGCAAACGTCAATCTTGTGAATAGATATAAATTGTTAGATTCAATTGTAAATCAATATTGGAAACGTTGGCATCTTGAATACCTCTCAACCCTTCAAGTTCGACAGAAATGGAACACTTCTTCTAATCCAATCAAAGAAGGAATGGTAGTCATAATCATTAACGAGAATCATCCACCTTTACAATGACCTTTAGCCATTATCGAAAAGGTATATCCAGGCAGAGATGGTGTAATTAGGTCTGCTCTTGTACGGACAAAAAACGGCTCTTATAGTCGTCCAACTGTTAAACTTTGCCCTTTGCCAAACCAGTAATCGGTTCATAAGTAAACATCTCATGAAATGCATTTCTATTTATTTTAATTAATTTTTATTTTGTACTCGGTTCGGCAGAGTGCTGTATCAATTAAGTATTTCTTAGATTCTAGACGAATTTATTTTTGCATTGAATTAAAATTCAACCCGGCGCGGTCAGGATGTTCACGCCATATTCATGAATTATTTAATTTTCTTCATTTTTACTTTTCGTTTTTGACGAAGGAGTCACGACCGTTCAAATAGGTTTTTTACGCGGAAGAAGCACACACTAGATAAAACCATTCATTTATCGTACCTTCCAGAAGAAACCACGTTAGTGACAATTTCATGTGAAACTGATTATTCTGAATTATCAGTGTGTTGTGTAAATCGAAGAACTTTTCAAACTGTTGCGTGGACAGTATCATCCTTTCCTTGAACCTACAATTATTCCTTTCCTCAAATAAGGGTGAGAAAACCAGCAGAAGAAAATTTCCGCTTCGGAAACTTTGGTAAGTCCTTTCGGTTTCTACATATATGCTGATTTTCCATACAGTCCACTTCAATAAATATTCGGGAACAAAAGTTCACA
>JAVJAQ010003830.1:0-12460 GCA_032362365.1 Zygogramma bicolorata
GTCGAACGCGCCAATCAATCGCGAAGCGACACACCAACGGTCATTTCTCATTTTATTCCAGTGAACGACGTGTGTGGTTGGATCGTGTGGCGAATTTGAGGGTGGTGTATATTTTATTTCTATGTGATATACCTAGCTAATCTTGTGATAATGGAATACAAAGCTCTGTTAGAACAGTGGTGTTCAGGTACCATGATTCCATATTTCGAAAGTAAGTAATTTCCCATACTTAATTTATACTTCTTTATCCAATTTAATGACCTAAAAGTTTTTTCATATCCCTATGATAATATTTCAGATCACATCGAATAATTATCCGTTTGAAAATTATAGTAATCATTTGAACGCCTGCCACGCAAGAAGTCGCACACACGAGTTTATCCACAGCATTTTCCCAATTTTTCAACCTAAAATTCGTTATTTAATGCCCTTCTTCCGACCTTGGAAGAAGCAAACCCAACTTCGGAACTGAGGGAAAGTGCCGCGTTTTGACTTCAGATTAGTATTCAGGTTACAAGGCCAACAAATCTTCCAAAAGACTAAGGTGGCAGGATAATGGGCATTCAACGTTTTTTCTTATATTCCTAATTATATTTTGACTAATAATTGTGTTAGAAGTCGGAGGTAAGATCACGATAATAGGTATAAATATTTAGAAATTACCAAAATCTGAAGTTTGACAAACATTAGGTACATGATATACAGGGTGTTCATTTGAAAACTTCCCACCACGGATTTATCGAAAACTACTGATTGAAAAAAAAACGCCGAGACACGTCAGAAGATACATCAAGGGGAACAACTTTTTAACCAATAATTACTTCACCCCCTTTCACCCTCTGCACCCCAGGATCATTTCCTTGAAAATTTCAAATGACAAGGGGTATAGGGTGATAGCTTGTTTGAAAAGTCTTCCGAAGTCCTTCATTTTGACGTTTAATTTTTTCAAATCGGTCCTAATTTTTTCAAATCGGTCCTAATTTTTTCCGCGATTTTTTCATCAACACAGATATCCTAGGCGAACTGTTTTATTGTTATACATGTGTAGTTATTCTCAGTTGCTAGGTGAAAGAAGGACTTTTACGTTTACACATTAGCCGAAGGAGTGAAAATTATTCTGATTTATGGTGCCCAAAATCAATGTGCTCGGCAAACTGCCATCACGTTTAACGCCAGACATCCAGATAAGTTAACTTCGCATAGGTATGTTTTGGACCTTGTTACTGAATTCACTCAAACTGGATCGGTTGCAAATGAAAAACGTGATAATAGAAGAGTTTTGGATGGAGCCGCTCAAATTGAAGTTTTAGGTCATTTTGGAATAAATCCTAATACGTCGTTACGCAAAATTGCTGCTGCGACTCATATTTCATTAGGCTCTGTACACACAGTTACTTAACTCCATAAATTTAATCCATTCAAAATGAAAATATTGCAAGAGTTAACCGAAGATGATTTCGATAGGCGAGTTGAGTTTTGTGAAATAATGACTGCAGCGATTAATGATAATACTGTTCATGTGAAGAATATCTGCTTCACTGATGAATGCACATTTTATCTGAATGGATTTGTTAATGAGCATAACTACAGGTATTGGAGCAATGAAAATTCTCATGCTTTTGTGGAAGGGCACACCCACTACCCTCAAAAAATTAATGTATGGGCAGGCATTTTAGGAAACAAAGTGCTTGGGCCATTGTTCATTGATAGAAATTCAAATGGAGACATTTATTTGGATATGTTGGAAACTACTATCAATCCGCTCATCACTGAAACCATTGAAAACCAAATCGAAGAGGATGGAAACCCTACACTTGATGAGGCTCAGATATATTCCCAGCAAGACGGTGCTCCTCCTCACTATGTTCTTCCGGTTCGACAATGGCTAGACAACGAGTTTCCAGATAAATGGATAGGGCGAAGAGGGCCTATAGAATGGCCTGCTAGATCTCCGGATTTGGCCCCATTAGACTTTTTTTTATGGGGCCATTTGAAGTCCATTGTGTTCACTCCCCAACCCAAAAATTTGAATGAACTTCGTCAACGTATTATCGACAGCTGCCATGATATCCAACAACATGTATTTGAAAATGTCCGTCAGGATTCTGAACATCGCCTATATCATTGTTTGGCCACCAACGGGCAATATTTTGAAAAATTATTGAAATAAAATGTAATATTTTTGTATGTTTTGTTTCCAAAATTCCCAAATTAGGATAAATTATTTTTCCAATTTTCTCGAAAACAAAATAAAGGACTTCGGAAGACTGTTCAAACAAGCTATCACTCGATACCCCTTGTCATTTGAAATTTTCAAGGAATTGATCCAGGGGTCTCGGCGTTTTTTCTTTCAATCAGTAGTTTTCGATAAATCCGTGGTGGGAAGTTTTCAAATGAACACCCTGTATATATATATATATATATATATATATATATATATATATATATATATATATTATTATATACCGTGTTTTATCCTGTGAAATTTTATTTGGGTTTTGAATTGATCTTCAATTGATTAGACAAATAAAAATATAATATTCGTAGTTCTTCATTATTTATCGGGTGTAGATAAAATAGCGTGTGCAGCTCTCATGCAATGGTCATCAATACACTCGCATAAACCATACGAAACTCACCTTCGGCTCGTTTCTTATCCCGGTTTATGTTCATGTATTAATAACCATCATTACATAGTATACTATTTTGTTATGGAATATAACTGGAAAGAATTAAAAAAAATCAGTACGAATCCATCAACACAGAAAGGTAAAAGTAACAAGTCTTTGGAAATAGATATTAAAATTTTCAAAGTTGACATATTTTAACAAAAATGCAAAGTTTTACTCAATTAATAGTATCATGGATGAACTATCACTACAAGAACTATATGAATTCAAAATTTAAGATGCTTTGTTACAAGCTGTTCTTCACTTTCGTTTATTGTTAATCAATGCTATCAATCTTTCGACCTCTGTGAATGGCACTGTTGATAATACGGAATAGTATTTAGCAATTATGGAAACAGATGTTGAATATGTGAAGTACTGATTATACAGCAGGACCTCATAATACCTATATTTATATAGTAAACCTCAAGCTCTTGTTATTTTCTTATGATATTCTATTCAATAGAAGTTAATCTGCAAAGTAAATACATGAATGAGTACAGAGCTTTGCTGCCATGCTGGTATAATCCTTGAGTAATCAGGATAAGTAATTTTTTTTTTTCCATTTCCTTAAAAGCCTAGTTTATGTAAACGTAAGGTGAAGTAATGCAATGCAGTAAGGCCAGGTAGCAGAGGAATCTGATTCATGAATATGCGAAAGTATCTATATGTTACTGGAATATGTTGTATATATGCTAACTGTAATAACTTTCTGTGTCGTTACTTCTCGGTCGATTCCATTAGATAGGTTTATTTTGATTGGTCAGAGGTAAGTAAGTAATGTAGAAAGTTGAATTATGGCCATCTCAAGCATAACGTTACCTCTCTTACTGTGCTTCACTTTATACCATGAACGTTCATGTAGATTTCTTGTAATTTATCTCTTACTTTTCTGCGTTACCTCACCTTACATTCACGTGAACTATGCTTGAGACTTTCACTTAGGGTTTGGGTTACCTGTTATGAATAAAAGTGCATTTTCTCATGACAAAATGCTTATCAATGGCCAACGTAATACCTATATTTGTATCATACGCACTACCTCGCAAAAATAATCATTGTGCAAACAACGAACACCCTAAAAAATATTTTAGTTTCTTGCATTGTGATTTCATTCTGAAAAACCTTCAGATTATTTGCAACCAAACCAATAATAATCAATAATTTCAAATAAATATGACAGAAGTCATGACAAATGACAAAAGACAGAAAATGAAGCTGCAAAACCATTTTCATGAGCAGCAACATTCTTGCAGCTCGAGCAGTAATATCCTGATCTACACATGCACACTTCCATTTTGCTGCAATTGCAGCAAAATGCTGCCCATGGAAAAGCTCCTATATCATAGGACCGAGATTACGAATTTGACATCACATTTCGATTCTAATATACGTTTCTATTCATCCAGGGACCCAATTCTTGGAATCGCAGGAAATGTTTCTCTAGAGAATTGTTTCATACTCCCAAATTCTCTTGGGAAATACGAAACGTAGGAATAGCTATTCTTGGGCGAGTTAGGAATGTGTTTCCGGAGGAAACTGTATGAGCGACGTATGTCGAGTACGCTTTCCATTGAATTCATATTAAAACCAATCACGTTCTCAAAAGTCCAATGTTATTGATATTTTCAGGTTGGTAAACTTGGTACCTACGTAATTAGTGGCGAGATTAATGTTCTAGAATTTGATAATTTGATTTGAAATATTGACCGTCCGATGTACGTCGGATTTCGGATTTGAAGTATTTAACGTCGGATTTGAATATGTTTATTAGTCTTTATAAGCTTCGGTTTGGATTCAATAACATATCAGTATTTTGTTAGATATACGGGATACAAAACCTAAAACAATACTCAAGAATATACATTTCAGCATTTACTGAGTTTAGTTATTTTACATTCATTTCTTTGCTAACAGCAGATCTTCTGTTTGGTGGAATCAAGGAAGGGTCTAACAAATCTATTAAATACCTAACCAGTTGTTTACTCAAACGGAAGTTTTCAATAAATGAGGCCTCATCCAGTGATTCAAATGGATTATAAACTAAAAACCGTCTACGTTCTTGCAATAGCTGTTCTTATATGTAATCACAACTCCATTTTCCTGAATAACAATCAAGAAACAAGTATCAAATAATTGTACCGTGATCTTGAAATCAAAATCAAGCCACGGAAACTAATGTTCTATAACCAGATTCATGGGTGAATTCGATTTCTCCTACAGAAAACTTGGAGAAATAATTCCTACTTTTTATAGGAATTGATTCCTCTTATTGACTTCAAGAATGGCAAAATTACGAATCGAGAGAAAATGAGGTCATTTTCTCTAGAGAAACATTTCCTACGATTTCAAGAATTGGGTCCCTGGGGGCTATAATTATTGAATCACACGTTTGCTGAACGTGTACGTTGATGCTACGCAGGCACCAATCACCAGCTTAGCAACAACGTATACGCAGAACTGCGAACGATTCAAGCGTAGGGCCCCTGGCTCTTGTCGCAAAAGAAACAGATGAGTCACGTTATTTTCGTCATTACACGTAGAACTGAATTGAAGTACACTCGAATGTAAAACAACATTCCTTACAAATATTTAGAAAAAATATGTTGAAGGTCTTTTTTATTCGACAGTAAATCGTCCTCATTTTGACGTAATCAGATTACATATCCAACGTTTCGTTCTCTCTGGGCCACCTTCAACCTCATTTTTGTCAATACGGACCTGCATCTTTCGTGACACTTTTCAAAATAACTTTTAACGCTGAATTCAACGATATGTTATAGAATGTCATTCAAAGTTGATTTTCAGATGATTATGACATTGATTTTAATACCTTCCATTCAGTTTAACATGCGTGAGTTGATTTTCTTATCGAAATGTGTTGCATGTTGTTAATTAAATCAATAAATGTAATACATGTCTGACCAAAATAATTTGGAAAAGGGTCATAATCACCTGAAAATCAACTTTGAATGACATTATAAGACATATCGTTAAATTCAGCGTCGAAAGTCAATTTGAAAAAGGTCATAAAATCTGCAGGTCCGAATTGAACGAAATGAGGTTGAGGGTGGCCCAGAGAGTACGAAACGTTGGATCCGAAATCTGATTACCTCAAATTGAGGACGATTCACTGTCGAATAAAAGAGTCCATCAAAATTTTTTGATAATATTTGAAATAAAGTGGGAAAAAAAGATAAATTAAAATGACAGAATTCACTTTTCTTGTAATATCTCAATAACCGGCTCTGATAATCTCGATTTGTTTGAACTTGTACTTGACGGTGCTTCAATGAATGCAACTTTTTCTCCATTTGACCGACCTTCAAACTCAAACAATACCATTCATTCATATTGGTACGAATTTACCGAATTCGTTGAAAAAAATACGCCAAAACAACAATAAAAAACTTTATTTGAACTCTTTATCAGAATACAATACACGATACCACTGATTCACAAATCGCTCAGACTGCTCAGCTAAACTATCGAATGCTCTGCACTAGAACTCTATCTCTCTATTCTTCCACACTCAGTAATACTCCAAACTCTGATTAGAAACTCTCTGCTTCCCGCCGAACTGGTCGCGCTTTTATATATCCCGTATTACGGCCCAGAACATTCACTCATTCACACCGAGTCGAGACGCGCAGAAAGAATTCTCGAACGACACAGTTCACAAACAAGCGCCGCTCGCGGCTATTCATTCGAAGGTCGACAGGGGCGTCTTCAGGACTTTTTCGTAACAATATATAAGTATATATTGCTAGTATGGGAGGATATGAAAAAAATGGGGAGTTCATAAATCTATCACTAGGGAGCAAAAGATAACATGTATCAAGCGATTGTAACTATTCTAACGAGAATCACACATACAGAATATAAATTTTAAACCTCATTGCAACAGTAGAAAGGGATGCCCAACGAAAAAAGACCACCTTGCATATAGAACGCGAAATTATTCGAACGCTGATGAAAACAAACTTCACCTTGAATGACATTTCTCAATGTTACTTGGGCAGAAATTATATTTGTGTGATTTGGTGATAGTTTATTAGAATTTCTCAGTTGAAAAACCTAGTTGAATTAAATATTGAGGAAGGTCATTCGTTCATTCAATGTGGAGTTTGTTTTCACCTGCGTCAGAATAGCCCCTCGTTTTATTCCCAAAACTAATATAAATATCAAAAATGTTCGATACTCATAGTCATACTATTTGAAACTGTGCTGTAGAACATCGTGTCACGTGTGAATGACATTCACTGTAATTCACATTGTCATTCGAGGGGCCCGATTCTTGAATGTCTATTGCCCTCTGTCGTATGCGACAATATATCTCCATCTCTTTTAAATGCGAGGGTAATGAGAGCAATGCACTGATTTTGTCGCATGCGACATTGACCGTCGACATTCAATAATTCTTGAATGTCTATTGCCCACTGTCGCATAAGATAATATATCTCCATCTCTTTTCAATGCAAGGGTAATAAAAGCAATGCACTGATTTTGTCGCATGCAACATTGACTGTCGACATTCAAGAATCGGGCCCCAGGGGCCCGATTCTCAAATATCAACGGTCTAGGAGGTCTATTCTTGAACCACTCTTTGGCTGAACGTGTACGTTGTTGCTAGGCAGAGACCAATCAGATCTATCGTAGCCTAGCAACAGCGTATACGCAGAACTGCAAGTGATTCAAGAATAAGGCCCCAGGTCGCATGCGACAAAATCAGTGCATAGCTTTCATTACTCTCACATTGAAAAGAGATTGGGATATATTGTCGCATGCGACAAGTACGACAGTGGGCAATAGACATTTGAGAATTAGGCCCCAGAGCTACACACCAATTTTTTCGAACGACAACATATCTTTCGTCACAGAAGACCTTATCTACAGAGGAGCGCAACTCCAGCGTTTCGGTAGAATCTCAAGCTTGGCTTGTATCTTGTCAACCTCACACTTGTGGTGTTATGTGAAAGTTCATGATAACCTAAATGGAAAACATGTGATTGTGATTTTCATTAGGCAGTTCACAAAAACTCTATATCAAAAGTGCAGTTACATTTCTTGAGATTTATCTCTCTCCCTACACTGCCAAAAAAGTAAAAAATAATCTAAGGTGCTACGTTGAGTAATCGACCTAACGTCTCACTGCCTCTCGCCTAAGTTGTTGTCGAGTATGAACGCAACAACTTAGGCTGTTGAGATGAAAAAATGTCAAGAAGACACTGGCCACGTTCACACCGCCGCTTGATATGCAGTACACAGATATAAACCCCGATTGAACTTGGTGCACTCAGGATATAACCCGCGATAAAATTTCAGACCATTAGGATGAAAATGTTATGTAACCTCCCAATGATCAACAATCAATAAAATATAACCAGGAGCGATTCGCTTAGAATGTGAATTCGTTGAAACTGTCATAAAGTAAGAGAGGAAAACAGAGTTGGTCTCTTTTGAATGTGGATTTTTAATTTTTGTTTTGGAGAGCATTTTTTCAAATATCTCCAAAACTTCACAAATACGACTGTATTCCTCAAAATCTGATACCATTCAAGTTCCACAGGACTTCAATCGCAAAATTAGCAAAGAAACCATAGCGTACGCCGTACAAGATGCATCAGTCTTCCTGTGCCCCCGGACTTAACTCCTGTTGCATTGGAATTGGAATGGTATTGGAAGAGCCTGGTACCTTTAGGTACTTGGTAGTAGGTGGTTGGTTTTTCTTCCTTTGAGGAAAATGTGTGGAGTGATACATGCGTCGTTATAGTAAGAAAGTCTTGTTTCCATATCAATCATTTATGATAAAACCAATCATCGTTAGCTAATTACAAGGTAAGTATTGAATTCGATGTTATTTCAGATATCTATCAGAAATTATCTCTCAGCCCTTGATAATTGCACAATTTCGCTTCGAATATGAAACTTCCACGTGGTGTACCCATTACAGAGAAATATTTTAATCTTTGGGCTGATTATTCAAACACTTTTTGATGGTTAATTTTCAAACCTCGCAGTAATGCAATGCTTACATTTCAGTTTGAACAAGTTTTCCCTCGTGAAATTTAATAATGATGAATGGAAAGTACTAGACTCCAAAAAAATCACAGAAAAATTGGAGGGTCACATTGGGAAGTACCAGGAAGCAAGATATTCTATAGACATCATTTATCAGAATGATAATGTAAATCTTTTGAAAGGATTGGAATTCAATATGAGGAAACGGTATCATTAGAATCAGGTGAGTTAACACAATGCACTGATTCAGCACTTTCCTCTGGTCAGCGGTGAAAATAACTACAGGAGTTCACACCTGTACAGCGTTTATTCTGACAGTTTTGATGAATATACAATTTACTGAATGTTGAAGTTATAGAAAGGAAATATACCGAATTGTCATTGGTTACCGCTGTCATGAGGAATATACTGAACCGGTCATATTGACAGCCATGGCATTCAATGTGTTGAAGAAAATCAATATTTTTTTACCATTTAACTGGTAACTACTGATTCTACGAGAACATTTGAATACTTATACCCAACCAGTTTCAGAAATAACACAAGAAGTAACAGATCAGTGGCTCCCAAAGGATGATAATCACTCCAATAATAATATAAGTGAACTAGTAGTTCATGATCCTTCAAATCATACCAATGACTTTTTCCTTGTTGATCAGGATACCATTATTTCTAATTTGACTGGTACGGTATTGGATTTTGTCATACAATAATTATAAGCTTAATTCATCCCATAGATTTCACAATACCTTCTTCAAGAGAGTCAGAACCAATTACTAAGTTGCCTCTACGATGTACAACTCTCTTATCTTCGATATCTCCAAAGTCTCATATTCCTTCTTCGCCTGATATATTACCAATTTCTAGCAATTGGAAAACCCCCAAACACCACACAGGGAATAAGATGACTCAGGAATGTCAATATATGGAACAAACATCAGGTAAGAAATACTCTGTTTTTAAATATTTTGATTGTTTTTCGGAAGAGAGACTTCTGGAGAAATGCATTTTAAAATTTATATCTTACATATTCTCATTGACAATTTTTTCATACTCACGGGCCATCATTTACCATAATATCATATTACTTACTAAGAGCTGAAGAGGTTTCAGAAATAAACAGTATCATAACTCACTGAAGAGCTCAAATCCTCATCAATTATCAACAATTGAAAACAATAAAATCGAAGATTTCTATTCTTCACAAGGACTTACTCCTGCGCGTCTATTCTTGGAATAAATCTGTATACGACTTTGTGTTGTGCGAACAGTGAACTCTGAAGCCATACTATGTACGGGTAGGAGCAGCTGTTTGCCAAGTGATTGTTGGAGCATTCACTCTCTCAACTGTAGAAAAACCTGGAAACCTACGTACCACCCATAATGACAAGAAATGTCTGAGTGTACAGTTGGATATGTTGTAGAAATTCTGATTCAGAAATTGACTTCTGATGAAAAATAAAACTCTAGTCAAATCATTGTGATGAAATGTTCAGAAGCCTTCTCATATCTTCATATTCAATAAAGGTCAGGTGGGGTAAGTGAAAATTCGGGGCAAGTGAGAACCACATCTATTAAAGGTGTTCCAAATATTCATTTTCATGAAAACTATTTGAATAATAGTTGATGAAATATCACTCCAAAATATTCAGTTCATTGTATTGGCAAAAATATCCAAAGTTCGGAATAACAATGAAATCTATACATTCAGCGTTATTCAGGTGACCATTGGTAACGAGGCAACGTTGTTTAGTAGTCAACTACTTTTCAATGCATGTTTTCAACGTTGAGCAAATTAACCTATTCAGGTGACCACCCATTTTCAACGATGACTTCTTGTCAGCGTTGAAACTACAATGAGGGTGAAGTTGGCGATTTTATTCACAGAACACCTACATTTCGGCCTTGGCACTAACTCCATGTTACTGCGTTAGTTGGCACTAACTTCATGTTATTATTGTTATTGTTTTGAGTTTCAAATATATTAATTTTTGAGTCAGTTTTTTATCCAAAATGGATAAGAAAAAACGTACCTCAAAAAAACAGTTTAGTATGTACGTGAACTACCTGGAATATTACGATATTTCACGAACTGGAGAATTAAACCCATGGGATGACCCCAAAATAATCTAACAAATTTGGGAAAAGATGACTGTGGAATTGAATGCTACTGGTGACGGCCCCACTCGCAGTTGTCAGGACTGGAAAAAGGTAATTGATTTATAATTTTCTGTGAAAAAGGGGTAAAATGAATTTTAATTATTGTAGGTATTTCGCGAGTGGAAAAGTGCCGTCAGGAAAAGGGGTAGGGAACAAAAGGAACTGACTGGCGTGGAGAAAAAGTTATTGGAGTTAACTGGATCACAGGCTGTGGATGGACTTGAATTGCCTGAAACAGGTCTCGCTGGAGAAGCTAGTGGAGCAGAGACTGAAGAGTTGGTAGTAGCTGCCGCTGAATCAGTTCCCTCAGATAATGCAGCAGGTGAGACAGAGAATAGTGAGAATCAATCTGAAAATGAAGAAATTCTGTTTATTGAAGTGGAGGATGTGGCATCAGTTCCTCAAAAACAGAAATCAAAACAAAAATCACACCAAAATCCTCTTCTCACTGCTTATCAAAATGGACAAGAGACAGAGAGAAAAGGTCTGGCAGGAATTGCCAAAGCCCTCGATAATGTGGCAAACAGCATTAATAAGTTTTGTGATCTTTATGAGAGGATTCATTTGAAGTAACCTTTCATTTTACATAGATTTATTTTTTTGTGAATGCATAGAATATTTTTTTGTTATTATTCATTATCAGAAGGAAAATTTTATTTATGTTTGAATGTTTACCATTATTTACTAAATTACCATTATTAAAATAATGAGACTGATTTGTAGCTGAATTTCAATAAAGTATATTATATTTGTACATATGGATAACTTATTTCAATTTTGTAGTGAGATCCAAAAAGACCAGTGCAGAGCAATTGAAAATATATCTACAATATCTAGAAAATTTCAAATTTAAGGGAAACATTCCAGAGGACGAATTCAATAAACTGTGTTCAGAATTGAATACTTTGAAGGGACCAATTAAAAATAAAAATGAATGGCGTCAGGTACAGTATATGTGTTTGCTCAAGTTGTTTACTGATTTTGGTTTCCTTCAGTAGACTTTTCTAGAATGGACTAGCAGAACAAAGAAAAAAGCTAGAGAAATATTCAGACACCAACAAGAAACAGGTGGTGGTCCACCATTGAATGAATACTTGAGTGATTTGGAAAATTGGCTAATAGGTATTCTAAATGAGTTGGTAATAGTCGGCATGAATATAATCGAACTCGGGTTATGCAAGCCGAAAAAGATACAGAAATCCGCTTTCATTATAAGAAAAGGAGGCAGGAAAAAAATATTGAGAAAAAGTAAAGTGTTAAACGAGTATAATCAATATAAATAATTCTTTTTTCTTAGACACAGATAACAAATTTGTTCGAAGATCAGGAACATGCATGGCATTCTTTAGTGAGAGCGACTTGTAGAATCGTCCTTCAGGTAGTGGTATCTCAATTTCACCAATCCCTTTGATTTTTGTTGTGACGTTATTCGCCAAATTCAAGGATTTCGAAATCGGCTTCAGATTCTTGAAATTTTCGTTATGCGCAGTCATATGGGAAGTACATCCACTGTCGAGACACCGAATTTGGAGTGTTCTTTCTCTTTTGATGTTTGTAGTCGATAGATTCATGACCAAATTTTCTGCATTTATGGCATTTGAAAGGAAAAC
>JAVJAQ010003833.1:0-13303 GCA_032362365.1 Zygogramma bicolorata
AATTTTAGAAAAATTGGAGTTTAAAGAGAAAACGATTTTTTTCAATTTCGTGTTTTTAACCCTTTTCTTAAAAATATCTCCCAAAATACTAAAGTTACGAAAAAACTTTATGGTACTAAATTGTAGCTTTTTTAATGACAAAAATTTTCCTGTGTGCAGATTTTTTCTACAGTGAATATTCGGCGAGATATAGCCGTTTAACACCTACATTTACGATCGAACATCACCTTATTCAAGCGCTTTAAACTCTACCCATCTGATAATCAAGGAATTTTGAGTAATTTGATTCACATAGTCTTATAGCTCTTGGAAAGCCCTACAAAATCGTTCTGAAAAAAATTTTCTATCACCTAAACTGAAGGAGCTATGCTTAAAAAACCTTTCATTTTTTTTGGAAAAATTCGAATCAACCGCTTCGGAGCTTAGTTATCTCCATAACAGTAAGGTTTTTAATGTTATTTTATCTGATGGCATGTCATAATGACAACGTTATGTCACTCAATTTTGATGACATAAGGAAGCTCATTATGGGACTAAGTACCATAATGAATTCATTATGGTACTAAGTACCATAATGAAATTCTATAAGGAAAACATGTAATGGTTTGATCAAAAAAGTTTATTCAAATGTATTGATATAAATGCCATCAGATAAAATTTTATATGTAATACGAATCATAAACAATCATTATGGCACACGCCGTGTTATCATAACATTCACGACTTGTACCATAATGATCGTCTTTATGATCCTTATTACATAAATAACTATTATGATTTATGACGATAAGGGCTAATTTTCATCCCGAAAAAACAAAAAGCGAACAAAGGCACAATACAGAAAATGAACTAGAGAGTGAAATAAGCCTAATCCCAAATTTTTATAAAAATCGGTGCAGGACGAAAAAATTGCGAGGTTTTACCATTTTTTCAGCTTCATTTTCTGGACTACCTCCAACAAATCCGCCCCTGAACTAACCATTGCCTATGAAATTTTAATTTTTCTCTTCGCTTTTTGGAAAAAAATTAAATTTAAAAAAATTAATACTCACTCATACGCAAATCGTTTACTGTATCAGCGGCAGCATCGATCTCAAGATCTTCCCAATCATCTTTGCCGTTGAGTTTTACCTGTTTCCCCAGGTATCTGCAAATGGATGTGGACTGGTGAGCCACTTTGCCATTGTACTCCAGAGTAGGCAGCTGACCAAATGGCATTGCTGAAATATACAATAAGAATTATTTTGAAAACCATAAGGAAATTAAAGTAATGATAAAATCAATAGGTATAGAGTGAGATTGTGAAAGTCTTCCCTCAATATTTTGTGGTGGAAGACAATTACAATCTAAAAAAAAATTAGGAACTTGGGATACTAATACTACTAATACTAATATTTATTGATCCATTCAGACATTATAAAAAATGGATAGGACAGGTCGTGTAGTACAAAAAATACAAGAAACATGAATAACAATTTGAGTGATAAAAACATACATTTAGATTAAAATTTCTAAAAACTATTAAATTTCAAAAATATCACTTCATTAAACAGATTAATCCAAGTCACAATCCGACATGAACTCGCGACTATAATAGCCTCTGGAAAGCAATAATGACTTCACTCTGCGCTTGAATGCATTTGTATTCAACACTCCTATGGATTCAGGCAAGTGATTGTAGAATATGATTCCATGGTAGGTGGGGGATCGTTCAAATTTCGTTTTGTTATATTTCGGAATGTATAGAAGATCACCATTTCTAGTTGGATAATTGTGGTAGTGTGAATTTGTTTTAAATTTGGAGTAACTTTCCCTTATGTACAGTAGCACTTAAAAATATACAAACATGGAAATGTTAAAATTTCGTAAGAAATGAAGTAGAGCCTACAAGACTCCCTTGGACGTAATTTAAATATAGTGCGAATTATTCTCTTCTGTGCTGTAAAAATTCTTTCACTGTTTACAGAATTTCCCCACAAAACAACATTGTAGGACAAATACAAGGCTATAATACACCGTCAACAAAGTTTCAATTGGCATTGTGGATCTAATTTGTGATATCGCATATTTAGAATTGTTCAATTTTTTACTGAGAGCGTCAATATGATTGGTGAAACTAAGTGTTGATCCACATATACTCCCAAAAATTTAGTACCTCTTGTGGAAACAATAGTTGTTCCATCAATATCAAATTGTAAGGTATTTATGCTATTTTGGAAAGTGAAATATATGCAATCAGTCTCGGAAACGTTTCAAATCAGACAATTTCGCTTACACCAATTATTGAAAGATTCCATTATTTGTGTACCAATTCATCTCGATTGTAACTCGTGACCACTAGTGAAGTATCGTCGGCAAATAGAGCTAGTGACTCAGTATTCATATTCAACATGGCCGAACAGTCGACACACGTTTCAATTCACTCCATAGAAACTGGAGAATATACATGTAAACACTGTCAAAAAAAAGTGGTAAACAAAGTCAAGTGCAGTAAATGTAGTGAATTGTTTCACCCAGCATGCTTGAAGCAGGCAAGAGATAAAAAAAAAGCTGATTGTAAGCATGAAGCAGAAGACAGTACACAAACGGAAGAAAGTTTCCTCAAAGAAGAAAACAAGCTACTGAGACAAATAATCCAGGACAGAGACATCATTATACGCGACAAAGATTCTATAATCCTACTGCAAAATGACAAAATCGAAAACAAATCGGGTCAAATTAATCATCCCACAAAAAAGATGCAAAACACACAGTCGACCTTGGTCACAAAAAACGATCAACAAGCTGTAGTTAAAAAAGGTGTTTCTATTTCGGAATCTAATGAAATAAAACGCAAAGGAGCAACAACATCTTCACCCGGAGAATCCAACATACAGGTGGAGTCAAAAACCCCTTCTGCCAAAGTTAATGCAGAAATAATGAGAATTCAAACAAAACAAAAGTTCAATGAAATTATACATTTATCTGAAGATAATAGCGAAGACAAAAACGATGGTGAATTTATTGAAGTACGAAGGAAGAAAAAATATTTAAGAGGAAGTGGTGCTGGAGATGAAGATCTATATGGGCGCGAAAATACCGATAAAAAAATCTGGCTTTTTTTATCTAGAGTTCCAGATACTATCATGGCTGAAAATATATCAAAGTACATTGAGGCGCGTATCGACTCTAAAAACGTCTGTGTCAAGAAATTAGAAACTAGAAGCACCCGTGATGATGATCAAGCGTTTATTATCGGAGTTGAACCGCATTTCAAGGAACAAGTCTACGAGCCTAGTTTCTGGCCAAATAAAATATTGTACAGTCTACAGTCGCTTCGATTTTAATAAACGGCGACATCGAGGAACAGAGAGGAAATGTCTGCCTGCAGAGTCAAATAGCTAAAATTTTCGATATGGCTTTTAATGAACGCCTCAATAAATACTTAAATCAGCACAACATATTATTTAACTGTCAAAATGGCTTCAGACAAGGCAGATCGACAACTACTGCCATATCTGATTTAAGTACAACCATATACGACTCTCTCAATAATAAACAAAATCCTATTGCTTTATACTTTGACCTGAGTAGAGCGTTCGATACGATCGATCACCAACTACTCATGGACAAATTGTACCGAATTGGTATACGAGGGGTTGCGAATGATTGGATTGCTTCATATCTTCGTGACAGACAACCAGTAGTGGTAATAAATGGCAATAGATCCACACAGAAAATTGTGAATATTGGTGTCCCACAAGGTTCCATACTGGGACCTGTACTTTTCATAATTTTCATCAATGATGATTGTTTATTCATGTCCTGAGGTGCAAAAAACCATCATGTATGCTGACGATACTAACATGTTAATATCTGAAAATAAATTACAAGACTCTGTGATTATGGCGAATATCTGTGCAAATAATTTCCATGTGTGGTGCATATCCAACGGACTAATGATAAACTTATCCAAGACATTTTTCATGGTATTTACAACAAAAAATGTAACCACTGACTCGAGCCCTTTAATAAGAGTGAATCATAAAACAGTAAAGCATGTAAACTCAATTAAATTTCTAGGTGTCAAAGTTGATCAAAAAATGACATGGGAACCTCATATTAATGAACTAACAAAAAAACTAAGCACAACTTGTTTCATCATCAGACAACTAAAAGGCACAATATCACTGGAAACTCTTAGACTGGCTTACTTTGGGTTGGTACAGTCGATGCTAAATTATGGGATAATGTTTTGGGGCAACTCAGTTCATATGAATAGAGTTTTTGTTATGCAGAAAAGGATAATCAGATGTATGGCAGGGGTGCATCCCAGAACTTCATGTAGAACTTTATTCGCTCAACTGGGAATCCTTACAGTTCCGTCACTTTATGCACTGCAGATCATTTTATATATCAAGAAAGAAAAAACTTATTTGATAAAAAATAAAGATATACATAATTATAGTACAAGAAATAGTGAAAAATTACACCAGCTATACTCGCGACTAAGGGTAGGACAGGACTCCCATGTGTACCAAGGTATCAAATGTTATAATAAATTTATGGATTTTCACAACGATCTAAATTTGATGAATTTTGATGAATTGAAATACAAGTTGACTGAATTTCTAAAACATAAGGTAATTTATTCTGTTGAAGAATTTTTTAATTGTTGACTCAAAATGTATTTATAGGTATAATTATTTATTATTATTAATGTACATGTGATAGACTGTATTTTAACTGTGCGCATGTTATTTGTCTGCGAGTCCTTTTTGTGACAAGTCCAATAAGTTTTCATGTATGTACATTGTTACTGTTCTACATGTAAAGCTTTAGTGATGAATAAACTTCTATTCTATTCTATTCTATTGATATGTTGAGGCATATCGTTAACGAATAATAAAAATATTAGGAACCCCAATACCGAACCTTACGGCACACCTATATTAAAAAAATGTTTACCAGAAAAACTATTTTCTACTTTCACGAATAGATAATAAAATTGATGCATAAATATTATAATTTGGAGTGAAATTGACAGATTAAAATTTCAAAATAACGACTGGGCGCCATCTCGAAATAAAAAAAAATTAATTGAAAAGGGGGTCTTGTGATACATCATTTTGAAGCTCCTAAAGAATACTTTACAACCAATGAAGTCAAAATCTTCACCTACTACAAAATGGTGAAACATTTTATATCTGACTGAATACATCGACGTTCAACTTCATACTTGAGGAAATGAACTGGGTTCAGTACAGAAGATGCTCGGAATGGTCGCCTTAAACGTCTTGATATAAGAACAGCCTATCCGATATTTTACGTCGAACATTTTCGAACACAGCAACGTCGATATTTTTACAAATATTCATTATTCTCCGCCGTATATTCAATATTGAGGCAGGTTCAGTTTCGTACATCTTTTGCTTCAAATAGCCCCTAAAAGTGTGGAATCTGGCAAGCGGGCTGGCCATTCCATAGGACCTCGATGGCCAATCCGAAGACCATGGAAAGTATTTTTTCAATAGTTTCTTACTTTTCAGGAGTAATGTGGAAATGCTCCATCTTGTTGAAATAACAATATCCATATCGAATTCATTGTGATTCTCTTCGACGATTTTGATTATTAGATTATCAACAATAGTTTCCAGTATATTCAAATACAGTTCTGTTAATGTTCAATTGACCATTTTGGGGAAAGTTTACGTGGTACAGCTTATCCAATTCATCTTGGCACAAATTCAGATACTTTTCCAGTTGTACACTGGTAGTGTAGACCACGACGAAAGAAAAAACACCTTCTAGGAATAAACTTCAACCCAAATGAACACATATAATAGGTGTTTTTTCATCTTAGTGTACTTCACAGAGATTGCTGGGCATATACGTTATTAGTTCTGTGCCAAGATGGATTGGACAAGCTGTACCTATCTACTTGAAAAATCGAAAACTAAATGAGAATATTTGAACTGAACAATGATGTTATTTGTACTGGCATTTTTGTCTTTCTTATGAACAAAAAATAACCTTTCGAACTTTACTGGATTGTTGGGATCGTCATAAAGCAGAGAAAAACAAATATTTCTAGAAATATCGATATTAATGTGTTTGTATTCGGGTAACTATTAAATGTTCTGCCATTTTGTTGTAGGTGAAGATATGGAGTTCATATTCTAGGGTTGTAAAGTATTCTTCGTCGGGAACTTCAAAATGATTTATCACTGGACCCCCCTTTCCATTTTTTTTTTCCAGATGGCGCTCAATCATCTGTCAAAGATGTGAGATATAGCATTCCGTTATTCAAATGCGGTAGGGGGGTCAACAAAGTTTAAGTATTTTTATATAGGGAGCGGTGAGTTATATACTCATCAACAGTATCGTACCAGTTTTCACGTAATAGATAGTAGAGTCGGAGTCCTCGCTTTTTCTAGCTTAGTTATTTCGTAAGGGGAGAAATTGGCCAGGGCGGCATGGTCAGATATTCGTCTGACAGTTCTTGAAAATGATTTCAAAATGGAAGTCAAACAAATCAGAAAAAAACAAACGGATTGAAATCCCGTAAAAACCCAGCAACTATTCGAAGAAAACTTCACCCCCTACAAAAAAGACTTTCAAACAGTTTTTCTTTAATAGTCTCCATGATATGATTCAGGAGAATTTTTAAAAAGTAACGTCATCAAATTGGGACCAGATTCTGCTAACTGCGTCCGTCTTTTGGATGGTTTTTCCAAAGAAAGATGAGTTTCTTGTGCGATTATTATTCTTCTTGAAAGGGGCAAATGATTCCGTTGTCAGATTTAATCCGTATACAAAACTCTTTGGAAAAGCCTGAACATTATTAGTAGAAAGTTTCACTCGTATGAATTTTCATAAAAAACAAGCAAAACTCTGGACATTTATAACGAACAGCCAAAAAAATCCTTCGATAAAATCACTCATTTTTGAAGATATCCTTTTTAGAAATTTCAAAAACTACGTTCACAGATGAAGATTTGTCAGTGATATGCCAAGCCAAGGGTGACTGATATCAAATCATGACATACGGCTTATATGAAACGACAAAAATCAACTTATTTTATATTTGAAGGATTTGAAACATTCACTGTCGCGAAACGAATATTTAACGTTATAAAATTTCAATAACAACGATGCCAGGTGACTGCACTCATTTTGCGGCTAGGTAATGAAATTTCCAGTAGAATCGGATAGTTGCCATAGCAACAGGTCTGAAATTCGAGCTTTTCATTGGCTCAAATTCCTATGTATGAAATTTTCCATGAAATTTGAATAAGTCTCCATATACATTTTTATTAAAACATTCCAAATCGAATATCTTAGCATTAAAAATGAACCCCGCTTTTGCTGGAGTAAACAACACGTTGAACCTGGATATTAGACAGATTTTTTGTCCGTAGGACCATCAGGAACCGTGCGGTTTATAAAAAACCACTAATAGTTTCCGACGATATACTTGAATCATTTTAATTTTAATGGCATTTTTTCGAGACGAACCATCATCTTCTGATTGGGGCCAAATTCTACTAGGACAGTGGGTGGTTGGGTTTTTCCAGTAGAGGTGAATTTTTAGTGCACACATAATTTCAATACAGAAAAGCTGATGATTCACTATCCTTCTCAGATTTTACCTGCCCGCGATACCAGGCCGGAATTTCGTTTTGGAGTTGTTAGCAGGTAAATGCGCAGAAAGTATAAACAAAGATTTTCTGTAGCTTTCGTTTATTCAAGTATAATTCTTTCGGTATATATTTTTAGTTACAGGAAATTCTTTCGAAAAATAACAAGCATACACTGACCTGAATCCAGTCCAAAGAAATTTTTAGATAGATTTAATAATAGTGATAGAGTGGTATATTCAGAAATATTTTGGAAATTACAATGGTAGTTTGTACGAGAGTGGATATGGTGGTCATATGGTGGCGATTTAGCCAATATCCATTCGAATTGTACAGCTGATTTTTTTTTCGACCAGGTAAATATTTCAGATGTCTCTTTCAAGTATCATACTGATAATAATCAATTCTAGATATAGCGTATTTTTTCGATATTTATGAAAACTCAAGGAAACTTAATTAAATTCAATATTGAACGATACAGTTTAAATTAGTAGTTCAATTAAAAAAAGGGCAAAAAAAGAAACAAAAAAGGCGGTTTTGGTGAGACTCGAACCCACGACTATAAAGTGTATCGTCTCTGTGATTGGTGGAATTCATATCCTATTCATAGATCTATGTTCAGACTGAACTTAAAGAAAGGCTTACAAAGTGAGACGATATATAATAAAATCAGCCGATATGCATAAAGTAAAATGAACAAAAAAAAAAGAGAACTCAACCTCATCTAGTAGTATAATATCGAATAATTTTGTCATTACATATGTATTGTGAGAATATTTTTTTATTTCATTGTTTTAAAGACATAATTCTTTTTTTATTTCATATATAATATAAATGAAATCAAATCCAAACAAAATGTTGAAATGGATGTTTTGGTCAATAATAAAATTAAGGTTTGATTGATCAAAGAAAATAATATTGTTACAAAAAATCGATATATCAAATATGAAATATTAGACAAAAAAAATCAAATAAAGAAATCAATGAAATAATATTGTGACAAGAAAATTGAGATATCGCTTGTGAAATATCAGTCAAAAAAATAAAGAAATTAATGAGATAGTATGAATAAATGTTGAAACCAAGTTTCAAGTTGAGGATACTCACGACGTTTCGATTGCAGGTATTCGCAATCAGTCATCACCCGAAGACGATTGCGGATACCAGCAATCGAAACGTCGTGAGTACAATCAACCTGAAACTTGATTTAAACATTTATTCATACTATTTCATCAATTTCTTTATTTAATTTTTTTGGCTAATATTTCACGATCGATATATCAATTCTCTTGTCACAATATTATTTCACTGATTCCTCTATTTGATTTTTTTTTGACTAATATTTCATATTATTTGATATCTCGATTTTCTGTAACAATATTATTTTCTTTGATCAATCAGACCTTAATTTTATTATTGACCAAAACACCCTTTTCAACAGGTACAAGCAACATTTACATAAAAATAATGAGATTATAAATTATAACAATCATTTAATAGAGTTCCCATTCAATTAATAATTTCATCATTTTATGAAGTTCAATCAATATTCTGTGAAGATATAAATGGCCAAATCAAATTTTTCATTCAAAAAATCAGAACATATATGTTGATTATAACATTTCAAGATGTTTGACAGATAATCACATAAACCTTAGAGAGAGATCCAATTGTTGATTCAACTGATTTTGTTAAAGCAATACAAATATAAATAGTAGAATGACTTTATCATTAGATACACAAGATAAAAGTAAAATATTATCTGAGTAAATATAAGTTTGTGAAGCCAAATTACATTGTCACACCTAGAATGGTCAATGTCAAATATCAGAATGAATATATTCATTGGTATAGTATACACCACGTATTAAAGACGTCTCGATGTTCTCCGTTTTTGTAAGGAAATAATGCGTTTATAGTGAAGTGTTTGGTACCAAACTATTCGTCATAAGATATACTATGAAATGGTATCTACATAACGGAGTGAGCTGTGAATTTAAAGTTATTTTAGTAATTGTGAACATTAAAAATAATAATTGTATGTGAATGACCTGAAATCAAAACTTACAAAAAAACGTGAAAAATAAGATTCCTCTTGTACCTGAAACTTCTGATAATATCTGCCCAGCCAGGACCGAACTCGCACAATTCAAGAATAATTTTACCGAAGTTGTGTAGGAGTAGCCAAGATGCCCAATAAGTGTAGATGTCTGCATGTTACGAGTAATAAGAATATCACAGAAAAGTTCGAAAGTATTGATAAAGAAATAAAATCCCTCTCAGCTGTCGCAGAACAAAAACACAGGGACACCGAGGAAAAATAGCGATACTAGAGACCGAAAACACCTCAAGAATCATGATACACAATGGGAAAAAAGCTGCAGAAGTAACAATTTGATAATTTATGGTGTCCAGGGAGATCAAGGGAAAACCTCATCAGGATTAATACGAATAGTGACATTATTAGAAGAATTGCTAGAGATATACGTAGAAAAAACAGGAATTACCAATATATTCAGAATTAGAAAAAGGAAAATGAGTAGACAGACCAATTCTTGAAACACTGCTTTTGAAGCTGAGGAAAATCGAAATAATCAGAAATTGCAGAAAATTAAGAGGTTCCAATATTGCAATATCTGAAGGCCTACCAAGAAAGAACAAGAAGATCATGAAATTGCGACACTTGAAAGAGGCAAAAGTAAATGATCGCCAAGCAACATTGAGAAGTAATATACTGATAACCTTAAAAAAAGAAGGAAAGTTCAAGAATAAAAACGTCCTCGGAAATTTTTATCTGACAAGTGAGTAAAATTGAACTCGAATAACTTAACAATACAGGGTGTATCTAAAATGATGACATTGATTGCAGGTGATGTCTTGTCATAGTTAAGGTCAAAACTTTAATGGAAAATCGGTTTTTCATGAATTACCTACTCAAAATTCTTTTGGCCGATTGTGATTAAACTTCGTGTGGGTTTTATTTTTAATACCATGCTTCTTTTCATGAAACTAGATCACGAATTTTGTTTCCAGTGGTGAGTCGCAGAGGGTAACCTGATATTTATGGTAATAAATGATATTGTACGCTGAGTTTGATATTATTCGAAATTAAAGCCTACACAAAGGCGTAGAAATTGGGGGGTTACGGTCACTCGAGTTTAAAAATGTTATTTGCTAGTCGTCGCCATTTGAACAAACTGTGGAATAAAAATCTGTTTGGTTTGCAAAGTAGATGGAAGAAGTATTCAAACTGCTAGTTTATGTCTATTTTATTCGGAAAACAGCATAGGTAATAATAAAATGTTCAAAATGAGAACATCCACTTGCAATATAAGCATCTAGTCTCTTTCTCATTGACTGCCGCACAAGTTCAAAACGTCTTGGGATGTTGCGAATGACATTTAAATTATTTAAAATTTTATTCCTCGAGTCATTGACATCGAAAACCGGTGTCGCATAAACGAGGGATTCAAGATATCCCCTAAAGAAATAATCCGGAGGGCTCAAGTCTGGACATCGTGGTGGCAACGGTTGGGGTCCCCCACGACCTATCCACTGGTGAGCAAAAGTATCATTGAGATATTCATGAGCGGTTACACTGAAATGAGCAGGTGCCCCGTCGTGCATAAACCACATATTTCGCCGTAACAGCAAAGGTACATCCTGTAAAAATTTTTGTCGAAGTCCCTTCTAGAAATTGTCCAGAATGCTCAGTATGTTTGGTTTAAAATCCAGTTTCGCACAATCTAGCATGTAATCTGGTGAAAGTTCTTTCTGCTGGAATATCTGTGTTCTGATATCGTTCTTGGAGTCCATAGCTAATTCACAGGTGTTCATGTTCACTTGATAGTATGTAAACAGTTCTGTTTGCATGCAAGCTCAAACAATTTCACGATACTTGTGACTCGTACCTTCCGTCATCATGTCAAAAAAACAAGAATTCATACAACCGTGTCGTGGGCAAATATTTTTTCACTTGAAAATTTAATGTCATTCCGGTATTAATATGTCACAAGTTATTTAACTTTGTCGGGTTTGAGATGTAATTAATTCAAAAGTAAATAATTTTTATTCCTTATATTACTATATACACCCAATTTTTAATTTCATTCGGAAATGTTCAAAAATTAAAAAAAAACTTTTATACAAAGGCACTAAACCACACCATTTAAACGACTTTTGGTATTCACCTATCTATGGGGCAGTTTTATTTTTCCGGTTAAAAGTTTTGAAACCATTTTTCGAGGGATTTTGCGATTTTTATTTTTGAGGTTAAGATTGGTGTTTATATTATTTGGTCTCCGATCTTTTTGCTGATTATTGTAATTACGGTTAAATATTAAATAAAAATACTGTTTTTTTTAATTTAAAGTACTAGACTAATGATAACCAAATAGAGGTCTCGGTCTTTCACACTGCAAATTCGCTTTTAAGTGATAGGTACCAATATATTTTCTCCACTTAAAAATTAAGCTGTTGATTATGATAAAGGATTTACATTTCATAAGCCAGGGATATGTTTCGAAAATTTTGGGGATCGTATACATTTTTCGATTCAAAAACAAAATAATTTGGCTAAAATGTTTTCCAAAAATGCTATGATGAAGAATGTAGAATATCTTCAAAAAAAGCTGTCCACCTATAAATACAGAAAACTTTTCGTTATTCTCCATTATTTTATTTTCCAATTGATTTTTAAAGCAAAAAGAAGTAGGAAAGGATTTGGGATTGGAAATAACGTCAACACAACAAACATAGAAAATATAATAAAGAATAAACAAACCAGACTAACCAAAAAAATAACTGTGGTTGAAACCGTAGGATTCAAGTGGTTCTAACAAACGACGTCATCAAGTCGCACGTTATCTTGAACCAAAGCTCACCGCGGTAAATACCAGAAATTTTGGTTTAATGCATAAACTTGCTTAAAATGATGGTGTTATCGCGTAAATTGTATCTGATCTACAAGTCACAGGAGCTTTGAGAATTGAATTGTGGTATATCCTGATAGAAGCGAGAATTGAAAGTGCAACGAAAAATCTATAAATTATATGAAAAAAAGGTGTGTTTATTTATAGCACAAGAACGGCTGAGCCGATTTGGCTGAAAATTGGTTTCACAGTGTTTTCGAAAATTCCACCCCTAAGGGGATGAAAAACGGGAGCCAAATAATAAGAACTAATATATATATGAAAATACTTATTATCGTAAACGTTCGGAAACTAAATTACGAAGATTGCCAACAAGAGATATTTGCATTTGAACAGTTTTGAAAACGGAAGCGGATTTAGTTTCTGAAACGTTAACTATAAGTATTTTCAAATATATATTACTTCTTATTATCTATTCTTTTGTCAAAATTCGAGTTATACGAGAAGTTGCAGACTCATTGGACTTGGTCTATCCAGAAAGAACAGTTTTTCAAGAGACGCAGCATCTTTTCGGGGTAGATTGAAAATCTGCCCTTTTACACTTGAATAGATTCCTATATTCATTCTTATTTTTTCAGATTGTGGTAGGTTATAAACTCAGAAAACTCCAAAACGAAAATTGACCCACCACAAAATAATGACGTTCAAACAGTAGATACAATCAAATTAGGATTCAAGGAGAAACTCATCAACAAAGTAGTATGCTTTCTGCAATAAAAAATCTTGAGTCCCATTTTGAAGACATTGAAATTC
>JAVJAQ010003835.1:0-161516 GCA_032362365.1 Zygogramma bicolorata
TACATATATATATATATATATATATATATATATATATATATATATATATATATATATATATATATGCTACGAACTTCTGATTTCAATTTGGTTATAAACATTATTTGTTTTTCAACTTTGTTCAATAAATCTCAGGGTTCTTTTTAGTGATGTTTATTTTCGGAGAATCTTGTTTCCGAGCGCAATAGTTCAGCCACAAATTAGAATATCGACATCGGGACGTTAATCGATAGATTTTTCAATTATCTACAACTTTCGATTCAACTTTTTTTCAATCCGATCAATAGTTTTCATTATATAAGCAAAAAACAAAAACAAATAATGATTTCCGGCATTAATTGTTGCTAAACGCACTGACAGAATCTGGCGCAAACTTTAGGGGATAATAAAGACACCTGTTTCTGTCAGAGTCCAAAGCTACTTTTCGGGTAGGCAAGAATCTATTATAGGATATGCCACAATATCAAATTCGAAGAAGTTGGTAACGAATTACTGTTATCAAACGAAGCTTATTGAAAAGTGTGTGAGGAATGAGTATACAAATGTGAAAAACGAATATCGGTTTTATGGGACTCTTAGTGGTTGAACCAGCCAGTACTCACTGTCGACCAGCTTAAAATTTTGAAGCGACGCACTATCAATTATGGGTATGAACTACTCTATTTTCAATTATTTGAGCCTACAGTGACAAGTGTACATTCCATATAATAAATTATTCTCCCCTCCTCTCAACGAATTTTCCTTATTTTAAGTTCTGCGATGGCTTGTATCAGTACGTCGACGAATGATTTCTCACGGCACAAACAACCATGAGAGATTAAATGATATTTGTTGAGCTATATAGTCATCGTTATCATTCATGTGAGAGTGTTCTCAGCCTATATCGGTAGGTAGCACCACTTTCAACTTGTTCCAAACGGTAATGCCAAGGGCTTCAAATTACCTGAGAACCGAAAGTCAGGTAAGATCATACTTCACAGGATCATTTCTGTAGTAGATCTTCGCATACTCTCTACTCAAACGTAGAGTTGTCGCAACCATGAGGATGAGTGGAATCCTCATATCCTGAGCGTGAGGCAGACGAATTTGTGGGTTTTTTTAATTCATATTGTGTCATCGATGATCGTTCACTCACCGGTTTACCGGTGAGAATGGATATGAGGCATTCTGAATGGTTGCTCATTGATTAATAAAAAATAAGCCATCTTGCCATTTACATCTTCATCACTAGACATGAAGTGAAACTTGCTTATTTGTTATATTTGATTGCGTTGATTTAATTTGGTAACAACCGCTTGTTGAAATTATGAGTCGCAGTAGGAAGATTCAGGATATTTGATAACAAGAAAAATTGATACCAATATTTCGATACTTCAATGCACACGTGTATTTTAAGGGAAGCATATAAAGTATCCTTTTTTACTAGTCCCGTAACATTCATTGTCATCAATGCTGGTCAAAATATGTTAAACTGGGAAGTTCTGGAAAAAATCAGGAAATCTCAAAAATATAACTTCTACCCAAGTAAGTTGAGAAAGGTCATTCAATGTGAAGTTTGTTTTCATCATCGTCAGAAAAATCTCGCGTTCTATTATTATCAGATGACATAAATTTTCATGGTACCTGAAAGAAAGTACAGCTCATCCAATCCATCTTGGCACAAACTCAGATACTTTTCCAGTTGCACACTGGTAGTGTAGACCTCGACCAAAGAAAAAACACCTTCTGGGAATAAATTTCAACACAGTGAACACATATAATAGGTGTTTTTTTATTTAAGTTCACCCCATAGAAATTGCTGGGTATATACATTATTAGTGCTGTGCCAAGATGGATTGGATAAGCTGTACAATAAAATCGTTTTCGGTGAGATTCGAGTGTGTAGGCCTCCACCAACGAAGCCATTTGAACTACAAAATGTTACAGAATTATTGGTGGAGTGTCGTTAATTCGTAGATTCGCTCAATTTTGTGTTACAGAAAACACCGATTCGCTCAATTTTGTGTTACAGAAAATACCGATACACTGATAATTACAATGAAATTGATGACAAATTGACAGTAACGAAGTTTTAGAATTCGCAAAGGAAGCCGTGATTTGGAAGATGAAATAATGTTATACTTAGAACGACGGGAAAATCGAAATATTACAATCACTGTCAACATCCATTTTTTCGATTAATTTTCGTTTCTCCTAAAGATAATCCGCTAATATCATTGATTTTTGAAACTATTGTCTTGAAAAGTTTTCATAATTTAGTAGAGAGATCAGACATAAGGCTTTTCTACAAGGTTGGTCCTGGTAACCACGTATTTTTTTCTCTGTGAATGGTGGAATTCATATCCTACCTTATGTGGATGTGATATCATAAAGATTCAGCTGACTGGAATCGTCTACTTATCCGTTTAGTGAACTATAAAGAAATTAGCATATCTACGAGTGGAAGTAGAAAAACAGATTTTTCATTTCACCTGCACACAAAGCAAACACCATTTCAATAAAATCTTCTTCCGTATGATTCCTGATAAACACATTTGAAGCAAATCACAATCCCAGCTGTAAACAAATGATACAAAAATACTATATTCTACAACAAACGAATTGATGTTTATACCTCATCTAATGGAAAGTCTTCTTCTATTAATGATCTGAATCAAAATACAACTATCCCTAGAGGTGACTTTTAGTTAATTTTTTTTCGAAAAAAACATTTAATGAAGCTGAATTATTTCTCCAATGAATAATTGACCACTACTACTACTCTAGGGATAATTGTATTCTGGTTCGGATCATTGATTCAAAAGGTCTGAATCAAGAATGTTTAAATATCAATTCCTAGTAGTAGAAACACCTGTCGTGTCTTTGTAAACCCTTTGTACAGAACAAGGTGGAACATTGTTTTTATAGTATCGTGGAGTTTCTTCAATCATAGCTGACTTAGACTCCATATTATATATTCTATATTTTTATTTCTTGCTTTTTACACATTTTTTGTATTTTCCATATTCTCAGTGTGACTGTTTTTTCAAATGTAATAGTATATTGTTTACCAGGTGGGATAATCCTAATCGAAAAAAAATAATTTTATTCACAAATGAATGGCGAATTTGAATTCGTAATGAAATGACTTGGGATACTACGGAAACTGTTTTCAATCATTAATTTAGAACACTAACAACCGGGAAATCTCATTTTCTCACATTGAGTGAACATCATTCCCTCACATAGAGGAAATAATTTTTTTTACAGTAAGGAAATCTTGGCTTTTTCTTCAAGAAGTTTTATATGGATGTCAAATTCTTTCATCGATTTGAGGAAAATACTGTTGTCGTTCTTGTGACTTGCGTGAAACAGTCAAATAAACGAATTCAATTCTATTCTATTCTAGCAAATAATGATTTCCTACCAGTCAAATTTTATAGACTTGTGAAAGAAGTTAAACTGGCAAGCGATATGGCAAACGAACTTGACAAATTTCATTGAGTAGATTTTTACTTTACAAAGAATGAAAGAATATCTTTAATAAAAAAAAACTTGTATGTAACACGATAGAAATTTTCATTTTGTGAAACTCATCAAGAAGTAACAAAAGTCAGAAAGGAATATAGGCTTCGGCGACACGAACATCTAATCACTTTCTCGAGATCTGGATTTTATTTTTCTTCCTCGGAATCTCAATTTATTTTGGGGATCGCGGCTTTTTTGTAAAAAAAAAATTTCACCTCGATAAAAGTCTTGATATCAAGAATTTATGCAAAAACCGGAGAAATTAAATCATGTTGGATAAAATTTATATATATATATATATATATACATACATAAATATATATACAGATGCCGGACGGTAACGATATATTTTTGGGACAAATTTGATTTCGGTAGAAGACAAGTGGAATTCGGAATTGGCGTTTGTTGTGTTCAATAAGTCCGATGGACCACATTTTACTGGCTGACTTGCATCTGCAACTGCAACAGATTATAAAAATCATGAAGGTTTCATATGATACAAGGTGACTTATAACCTGCTCACTAATGTGTTGCGAAAAAACAAATTTTCAACTTTAGCTCCTCACCATTCGAATTCGTTGTGAAATTGACTCAAATTTATAGGGCATACTGTTTGCGAGTATACCCCGCAGCGCAATTTTTTTGCAGATCACATATGTTTTGTCTTCAAGACTGTGAATAATTGGTCTGATAAAACTGTCTTTGCACCCAGTTCTATAATAGGATATGCCACAATATCAAATTCGAAGAAGTTGGTAACGAATTACTGTTATCAAACGAAGCTTATTGAAAGGTGTGTGAGGAATGAGTATACAAATGTGAAAAACGAATATCGGTTTATGGTACTCTTAATGGTTGAACCAGCCAGTACTCACTGTCGACCAGCTTAAAATTTTGAAGCGACGCATTATCAATTATGGGTATGAACTACTCTATTTTCAATTATTTGAGCCTACAGTGACAAGTGTATACTTCTTCCATGTAATATATTCTTCGCCCTTCCTCTCAACGTATTTTTCCATATTTGAAGTTCTGCTATGGCTTTTTATCATTACGTCGAAGAAATGATATTTTTCACGGTACAATCGAGAGATGAAATGATATTTGTTGAGCTCTACAGTCATCATTATCATTCATGTAAGAGTGATCTCAGTCTAAATCGGTAGGTAGCACCACTTTCAACTTGTCCCAAACGGTAATGCCAAGGACCTTAAATCACCTGAAAACCGAAAGTCAGGTAAGATCATACTTCACAGGATCATTTCTGTAGTAGATCTTCGCATACTCTCTACTCAAACGTAGAGTTGTCGCAACCATGAGGATGAGTTGAATCCTCATATCCTGAGCGTGAGGCAGATGAAATCGTGGATTTTTATCCGCATTTCGTCATCGATGATCGTTCACTCGCCGGTTTACCGGTGAGAATGGATATGAGGCATTCTGAATGGTTGCTCACTGATTAATAAAAATATAAATGACCTCTCCTATCTACATCAATAAACATGAATTGAAATAAGATAATCTATTATGTTTGGTTTATTTTGGCAACGTATCCACTTGTTGAAATTGTGAGTCGCAGTAGGAACATTTGAGAACAAGAATAATTGATACCAATTTTTCGATACTTTAATTAATGCACACGTCTATTTCAAGGGAAGCATATAGATTAGCAACATTTCACCTTGGATTGGAAAGATATAGATATGTGAGAATGCCTTATGGGATTTCCTGTGCTCTTGAAATATTTCAAAAGGATAATGGAAGGGTTTTTCCTACTGTCATATTTCATTTTGATGAAATTTTAGTAATTGGGGTTGATATTGGTGTACACAATAATTTATTGAGTCTTGCAAGACATAAGTGATTTCGGTTTATAAATATGGAAAGATCAAAGTATGCTCTTAAACAAATTAAGTTTTTGGGATATGTAATTGATGATGAGGAAATCGAACCAGATCAAGAGAAAGTTGAAGCGACAATCTATCTCAAAAAAATATTCAAGTGAAATATACACGGGAAAAATTCATGTATATATACAAGGTGTCCCAAAATTTTCTGAACAAGCGATATCTCCGTTACTGGAAGAGCTAAAAAAGTAATCCAAATAACGCACTCAAAATGATCTGTTTATGTTTATACCCCTTAAAATTCACCCACCCCCATTTTTTCAAATGGCACCATCCATTTTTTTCGCATAAATATAATCCTTACATCATTGCTTATCAGGCGACAAACTTATTTTGAACATTTATTACTCGCTTATTGTTCTTTTTAAGTCGTATACCGAATTTGAATTTAGACCAATCAGAAAGCTATCGGATCGTCGTACGATCGAATTTCGGATCTGTCTGAATTCAGCCTAAAACCAAAATAATGCTTGATTAAATCATCAGAAGTAAAACAAAAAAACAATGATTGTACGATAACCAGAAAAATATCATGTGGTTCCTTTTTTTATAGTCCGGTGACAGATATGAATGTATTAGAAATAATAAATAGTTTCCGAAACAAAAAATCAACTGGATTTGACAACATGCCTCTATTTTTGCTGAGAGAATGTTCCAATGAAATTATTCCTTTTTTAACTCAATTGATAAATTTCTCGGTACTAACGGGAACCTTTCCGAATACATTAAAAATGTCCAAGGTAATGCCTATATATAAAAGAGGAAAGAAAGAACTACTCTCAAACTACAGAGGTATTACAATCCAAAGTGTGTTTGCAAAAACCTTCGAAAAAGTCGTCTACAACCAGATTATGTCATATCTGGACTCAAAAAATATAATCACTAGCAAACAGCACGGTTTTCGGCCAGGACACTCCTGTGAGACCGCCACCATTGAATTTGTACAATCGGTACACGACAAAATCGATAAGAATTTATATACCTATGGCGTATTTTTTGATCTGTCCCGGGCGTTCGATTGCCTGAATCCGAATTTCTTGTGTGATAAGCTGAATGCATTAGGGATTAGAGACCCCGTAAATTCGTGGATTCGCTCATATGTCTCAAACCGGCCATTTTACGTAGATATCGATAATACATATTCGGATGTTTTTTTCAACAATATTGGCACTCCCCAAGGGGGGATATTGGGGCCTCTGCTCTTCCTCTTGTACGTAAACGATATGCCTGAGTATTTTCCAGAATATAAAGATATATTTATATATGCTGATGACACTAGCATGGTATTGTCAGCAACTACGCTAGAAAAGGTAAAATTGAAAGTAAGTAGTGTGATGTCATCTTTCAAGACATGGTGCGACATGAATGGTCTGGTCGTGAATATCGAAAAAACCGTTATATTAAATTTCTCATATGGGGTTAAAACGCACACCCAACAACATTTTCAGTTTGAATTGAACGATAGAAGTGTTACGGTGAACACATCTACAAAAACAAGAAGTCTCGGTACTGTCATAGATACCAATCTAAATTTCAAAGAACATATAAACTCCATATGCAAAAGGCTGAATCAAGTATACTTTCTAATTTCCTCGCTAAAAAATGATCTCACATCTGATACGCTTACAACCGTCTACTACGCTCAGGTGTATTCAGTCATTGCACAAAACATAATTGTTTGGGGACAATCTTGCGAGAGTTTTCGCATTTTCATTCTGCAAAAACGGATTGTTAGACGAATCTACAATTTAAACTACAGAGACAGCTGCCGCGAAATATTTAAGAAGAATGGAATTATGACTGTCCCTTCAATCTATATATACAAAGTGTTATCCTACACTTTCAAAAATAAATCATTTTTCATAAAAAACCAAGACATACACACACACTACACAAGAAGTGCTGATAATATCCACCTAGATCAACACAAGCATTCTGGTTATGAAAAGTCTCCTCATTATGCTGGTTCCTTCTTATATAACAGGTTACCTTCGCTTCTGAAGGAACTCAATACTCTGAAGCAATTTCAGAAAGAGTTGAAAAAAGTGCTTATTGATAACGCATTCTATTCACTAGAGGAATTTGTTCAGGAGATAAATAGATAGACTCGGATATGTGGTTATTTCTCTTCTTAATCGTCAACTATTTTAAATGTTGTCTAAATATTTGTTAGTGTGATCCATTACTGTTATTTTATTTTTTACAAGATAGTTATACGCATTTTATGACTTACCTTCATCTTTGTATGGCACCAAAAGGTTAATAAATTATTCTATTCTATTCTATTCTATTCTAACGATATCGAATGAAAAAAAAATGATAACAACGGAATAGCGCTAACAACAAAAAACTGAAGCGTACATTTATACCACAAATTTCCCAGATTATAATTTTTGCGACAGTATGAAATGATTATACTTCGGTTGGTCCCATCCGAATAGATCACCTTGTAGTAGTACCTCTATGACTGAAATGCGCAAGTTGAAAGAAAGAATGATTCACGATGCCCCTATCTCACGAGTCCTCACCCGAATATCCGTCAATATACTTCTTGCGCTGAATGTGATAAGTTCGAAAGTGTAAATTAGTTTAAATAAGTGAATTGAAGAAAATTTTTCATATGTACTATGGGAAACAAAACAAACGATGCTCAGTGAAAACAACGTAGAAACTTGGGGAAGACTACGGAAACTCGAGGAAAAACTCCGTTGTTACTCGTTTAGTAAGTAAGATTGTTTTTAATGTTTTTTGTCATGTTTTAGAAAAAGCAACGGAATGAGTGGACATATAATTAGAAATAGATGAGACTGACAATGATTTCTGATCATTGATCATCGGCAGGGGCAATCTACTTTGTAGATCAACATACGGCTGAACTTTATTCATCATCCTAGGCCGTTTTCTGCCCTGCAAACTTTTTGAGTTGTGCCAGCCGAGTGTCTCGCGCCCAAAGACAATTTCTCTTTGGTTGGCGCAGGTCCGTCTTCAGATTTGACATCGGAATTTTCCGCCACCAACAGTGAATCTTTCCGTAGTGATAACGCTGTTACTACTATACTGGGAGATGATCCGACTGATGCAAAGTTTTACGGTAGTGATATCCAGGATGATTTCGCACTGCAGTGGTGTACCTATCTGACACAAGCACAAGAGAACGACAACGAGGAACCTAAAAACACTCGAGGACAAACTCTGTTCTTACTCGTCGTAAGTAAGTTTGTTTTTCATATTTTGTCACGTTTTAGAACGGAACCAAAGACGTGAGTGGACGTATAATTGGAAACAGCTGAGACTGACAATGATTTCTGATCATTGATCATCGGCAGGGACAATCTACTTTGTAGATCATTCTACGGCTGACCTTCAATCATCATACGCCGTTTTTTTGTCCCGCACACTTCCTGAGTTGTGCTCGCCGAGTGTCTCGCGCACGAAAACAATTTCTTTTTTGTCGGCGCAGGTTCCAGGCCATTACACTACCTCATATCCACCCCGACTGAATCAGGTAGATCAGACAGCTATGCCTGATGAGTGATCGATATGGTGAAGCATTCAAGACTACTTTGTCTGACAAAGCCGGTGCTGATGAAGCATTATGCAACGTTCCTCCCTCGATTTCGAACCACAGGAGATTTCTACTTGCACTAGACCTGAAGGTACAACCTTTCCCTTTAAAACACCTCGAGGGCACTGCTCATCGAAGTCAATGGCAGTCTTAAAAAAATCAACAGAGGGGGGACACCTCAAGCAGACAAAACAGAGGATGGTGAGAGCGGTTCACGACGTACAATAACAAATGGACGAAATAACATATTTGAACTTATACGCTGGTCGCATTAAATATTTGACAGCTCGTGGCAATCTATAACAAACAACTCGCAACATTTTGGAATGGGTTCAGAGATATAAAATCCATTTTTATACTCTATGAAAAACTGGCACCTGAACCCCGACAATTCCACCCAGCCGACTAAACCTATGTTGTGAGTGTTTAGCTATATTACTGGAATTTGACTACATTGGACCAGCCGTCAATGTCAAGAAAAATTTTTTGGTTCAGCTATTTTCTCAGGTTTGAGTGTCACTGATAGCTATAGATTTCTTTTGGAGCTGTGAAAAATCTGATGTCTGAAAATTGTTTTTTAACGTCAGTGGATTCGACAGATGCCGATAAACATAAGAAGAATTTGCGCTTTCTATCTAGACACAAAATTTTTGAATTTAAATTTTTTGTGTTTTGGCTTATTTTTGCACCTTATATATTTACAAAAATCTCAGAAACGGTTATACATTTTTTGAGTTCAAGAATTTTTTGTATCTGTAGCTATTTAGACGACATCTTTTTCAATTAGTATTACCAAGATGGAGTGTTCAGGAAACATCCAACAAATTTGAGGTATCTTGGTAATCATTACGATTCAATATTAATGGAAAATAAATTCACTTGATACTTGATTTCGGTTTGCCTTGTGGTTGAATATAGGTGGCCGTCTACAAAATTATTTGAGGGGCACCGATGTATAACCTTGCAGACGGATCGAGGAGATTTTGACAATGTAAATTTCCACCGAGTTACAGTGACTTTTCATGTTAGGCAACTAGAAGGTAAAACAAGGCCTGAATTTTCCAGAATATTACATGCAACAACGAGAAAGCCAAAGGTTTCAGTGAAGCAGGCCAAACTTCACATTAATGTTCAAAACCTTCAGACTGTTCTCCTCAAACTGTCACATTTTGTCGCATAGGGACAACAACACCGTCAACGCGTAGATCAACCGGATGTCTGGAATGAAGCACCCGAACCTCAACGGACTGGCTGGTGATATTTGGAAGTGGTGTGAAGAATAAAGCATAATGATATTCAGGAAGTTGAGTTTTCTGGTGGAGGATATATATGTATATGTGTGTATATGTGTATATATATGTATGTGTATATGCGTATGTGTGTGTGTGTATATGTATGTATATATGTATATGTATGTATGTATATATATATATATATATATATATATATATATATATATATATATATAAAATTATCAACTAGTGATGTTCGTCTCATAAATAAATTCGAAATATGAGTTTATAGCAGATCAAAGTCCATGATGTGTCACCTTCGGAATGCAATATCGAGAATACGCCTTCCAAGAGCGGGCCAAAAATTTCGATAACCTGAAGTTGATCTGTTTACTAACTACTCTAACACATAGGGTAAAACATTTTTATCTTTACAGCCAAACCCCATAAGTTATGCAACTGATGCATTACATTAACTTGGTCTGACACAAACATTTGTGCTTTCCCAATCATCACCACTTCCACATTTTCCTAGAATATTGAAAATGATCGAAGGGGATAACATGTTTTGTGTTTCTGTTATCGCAGTCCCAAACTTGGTTTCCACAAATTGAAATCAATTTTGAATTCCATTATATTGTATTTTGAACCACAATATATAATTTTTTCAGTTTCGTTTAAGCACCTACATCCACTGTGGTGCCATCTTTCCCTGGGTGAACCGATTTTGTCTGGCATCCATTTTCCAGGAGAAAAACTGAGGGGTGAACCTTCAGCGATTCTGATGGCATCACTGATTGCAAATACGATGAAACCATACAATTTATTTTCGTCTCATTGGTGGATATTTGTGAAGGAGATGTGGATAAGGTAGATCGCCAATGGATGCAGCTAGGTAAAAATTATAGTACTAGAAAATTACATAGATCAGCTTGAAATCTGATATCTCATGCATGTAACTATGATACAATGGAAATGTTTCAGAGGGGTATTTTCAAAATACGATCCACTTTTTTCCCGATATGAGAAAATCTGGGACCCTTACCAAGTGTTGACCAAATTAGAAAAATCGGAAAACCTCATTTTGAAAAATATATCACAAACTTATTGTTATGGTTGCTCTAAAGCTTGCTAAAGCGTAAAAATATGATCCAAAATCAGAATGAGTAGCATTTTTATTGTATGATCAGTACAAAAAAAAATAAAAAAAAAAAAACAAAAAAAAAATAAAAAAAAAAATAAAATAAAAATCGTTTACCGGTTGACGAGTGTCGCCCTTCAGAGGTCGAATCTTCCGCAGAAAATGTATTGACGAGGCCTTTTGCCTCTTGGCGTGTGAGTCCCAGCACGGAAGCTCGATGGGAAGTTGAACCCGAGTCTTCCGCTTGAGGGGCAGACGTGCTTGTCTCTTCACTGCCGAGAACCAAATTATCCACAGAAGACCAAGAGAGCAACAACTACAGGCATATATATATATATATATATATATATATATATATATATATATATATATATATATATATATATATATATATATATATATATATATATATATATATATATATGTATGTATGTATATGTATGTGTGTGTATATATGTGTGTATATGTGTATGTATGTATGTATGTATATATGTATATATATATGTATGTATATATATATTCACCATTTTCTACGGTGAAACGTGAATTGTGTATTGAATCCACGATTATCAATCAAAAAACCGCACACATTCAATTAGGTTTTTTTCTCATTTTTACTTATAAAAATCCACATCACCCAGCTACACCTCAGCACAAGACATACTGCCACTTCTGCGGCCAACCAAATCGATATGAGCACGGACACCATACGATCAAATGAAGGCTGGTCCGAAAAATAAAATACTTTTGGTAAATTCTACATAGACTACATGGTACGTTTGCGGATTACCTCCGCAATTTCATTAAACGAGTGTACGTTTTCTGGTTATTTGAGTTTTGCAACATTATATTGTATTAGCATTCAAATACTGTCTGTATCAAATTCTTAGTTTATAGTGGTGAATCAAATGACATAAACAGTTCATTTAGACTACTTCATTAGTATGAGATCAGTCTGAATAAAATTTTGATCGCCTTTTAATAATTCTTTAAACATCTACAAGGTAATCTATTCGGATGGGACCAACCGAAGTATAATTGAGGATTAAACGACTTACCTGAAGGAAGTTCAATCCAAATTATACGAGGTTGGTCACATCCGAATAGAGAGACACCCACTCATCTCAAAAAAAAAAAATTCAATATATTATTTTTTCTGTCATCCCGACCCAAAAAGGCGATATCATCGCAAGGTATATTGACGGATATTCGGGTGAGGACTCGTGAGATAGGGGCATCGTGAATCATTCTTTCTTTCAACTTGCGCATTTCAGTCATAAGGTACTACTACAAGGTGATCTATTCGGATGTGACCAACCTCGTATAATTTGGATTGAACTTCCTTCAGGTAAGTCGTTTAATCCTCAATTATAATTCCATGTTCTTTGAACAATATACTATATGATGTTGTGGCATGCGTCCTATTTTAGCGATTGACAAGGCTTCATTCATACTAAGAACAACTGAGAGACGTATATTCACATTCACATGCTTACGTTGTAACTACATTTATGATTGTCACTCATAAACATTTCATAGAGGGTACGGACATTCGGAAATTGCAAGTAATCTCTGAATATATAGATCAGGGTGCTTCGCGCGACGCTGCATTTGTTGACTGACAACATTCCACCGATACATGAGATGACTGACAAGTGATTTGATCGATTCAGCAGAGTCCACTTCAGGTATGTTTCGAAGTGTCAGTCGTCAAACTACTGTATTGAAATATTTAGGGCCGATGTTTCAATAATTGTCATATTATACCTGCACTTCGCAAATGCAAGAAACTTGTCAGTTTAGCTACCAAGTGAGCTTTATCCATACAATAAACAGCTGAGAAAGGTGTTTTCATATTCACGTACTTACGTTGTACCTAAATGTTTGATTGTCAGTCACAAACATATGATTTTTATGATAAAAATGTAGCCAAGCTTTATAGAGCGCTATTCCAGTAACTTGTTTTTACGAACGGCAATATTTGCACCCCTTGTTTGATGACTGTTGATTGCATTTTTCAATTGGACAGTTGAAATTGAACATTATTGTGAAGGAATCAGTCGTGAGCTTATCATAAAAAATAACTTAGAAATTCTTCCGAAACAGGTGGGCCCAGCGCCCTTCCGCCCCATTGAATAAGGCTGGCCTGCGAAATTTGTGTCATTAAAATGCTAATGGTGAGATCTGCCCCACTGTCAGTTGTAAACTGGTTTTCCTTTGTTGTTGTTTTTTTTATACATACTTCTAGGGTTGTAGCGGGTGAACGCCACGATGTAGGCGACTGACAATAAGCGAGCGTCAGATTATTTTCCTGAAATCTTTGCTTTCCCAATGTTCTCAGTCGTAAACTTACGACAAATTTTGCTCAATTTTTTTATACAGATCAGTCAGCCCCCTACCCTAACTTCGCCCCGGAAATCATTATAGCGAGAATCTCTGTAGCATCGTCGACATCGATAATACGAGTTTCAGTGGTCGATGGGCGTAAACTTATCACTACCAAAAATAGTGACACGGGCTCTTGGTGTATTCGAGAACTTTCAAACTTCATGAATCTGGTAATGTAACGTCACATTTTCTACACGCCCGACGGCAGTTTTGTGAGTTATAGGCATCTGAAAACACTCGCCTGAAAGAACTTCCATTCCATAATTTTAAATTATTGTTTTTTGCATCCTTTTTTACTAGGCACGTAACATTCATTGTCACCAATGCTGGACAAAATATGTCGAACTGGGAAATTCTGGAAAACAATCGCTAAATCAGACAAATATAACTTCTACCCAAGTAAGTTGAGAAAAGCCATTCAAGGTGAAGTTTGTTTTGATCATCGTCAGAGATATCTCGCGTTCTGTTATCAGTTGACATAAATTTTGATTCTGGGATTTTCCCTATAGTAACTGAAGAGTTATATTTCAATCGTTGAAAAAAAGTACAAAAAAATCGATTCGGTGAGGCTCGACCCAACAACTTAAAGTGGATCGTCTCAGAGAGCGTACGCCTCCACCAACGCAACGCAACGGGGCCATTTGCACTGTCAAATTTTATAGAATTATTGGTAGAGTGCCGTTTATAGATTTATCACTAGAATCACTTATTTTTGTGTTACAGAAAACACCGATACACTGATAATTATAATAAAATTGATGACAGATTGACAGTTACGAAGTTTTAGAATTCGCAAAGGAAGTCGAGATTTTGAAGATGAAATGTTATATCTGAATACGACGTGAAAATTGAGATATTACAATCACTGTTAACACCCATCTTTGCCATTAATTTTTGTTTCTCCTGAAGAAAATTCGCTAAAATCATTTTTGAAAATGTTTTCTTGAAAAATTTTCATAATTTGGTAGGTAGGTCAGCATTGTTACGTTTCTACAAGGTTGTCCCTGTAACCAAGTAATTTGTTCTCTTTGATTGGAGGAATTCATTTCCTACCCTGAGTAGATATAAAATCACAAAGATTCAGTTGACTGGAATCGCCTACTTATCCGTTTAGTAAACTATAAAGAAATTAGCCTATATATATGGGTGGGTGTAGAAGAACACATTTTTCATTTCACCTGCACCCAGAGCAAAAACCATTCCAATAAAATCTTGTTTCGTATTATTCATGATAAACTTACAAACATTTCAAGCAAATCACATTCCAAGCTATTTACAAATGTTACAAAAATACTATATTCTACTAAATGATGTTTATACCTTCTCTAATCGAAAGTCTTATATTAATGATCTGAATCAAAAAACAACTATCCCTAGGGGTGACTTATAGTTGAAATTATTCGGAAAAAAACATCAAAATATAATTTTTCTACAGCAAGGAAAACAACTTTTTATTTGAAAAAATTTTTCTGGATGTCAATTTTTTTCATCGATTTGGGGAAAATACCGTTCTTGTGACTTGTGTGAAACAGTGGAATAAACGAATTTCATTCTATTCTATTCCAACAGGATACCACCCAGTCGAATTTTATAAACTTGTAAAAGAAGTCAAACTGACTAGCGATATGGCAAACGAACTTGACATATTTCGTTGAGTAGATTTTTACTTTTACAAAGAAATTTTTAATCGAAAAAAAAAATCTTGTATGTTACATGATAAAAGATTTCATTTTGTAAAACTCATGCTACTTTGCGGAGTTTCGCTATGTTCGTCCCACAGAAATCGCGTTCTTAACTCAGTATAACTTTTTTTAACTGATAACATAAATCAATAGCCATTGTATGAACGAAATTTAATTGATTCGAGAGATTTTTCTTTAATCCTGTGAATTTCTTTCAGTAGTGGAATATACAAATACAAAAAAATATACAAGTAACAAAAGTCGGAGAGGAATATAGGCGACACGAAACATCTTATTACTTTCTCGAGATCTGGATGTTTCTTGAGATTTTATTTTTCTTTCTCGGAATCTCAACTTTTTGTCAAAAAAAAATTTCACTTCGATAAAAGTCCAAAGATCAAGAATTAATGCAAGAACCCGAGAAATTGAATCGATATGTAGGAAAAAAATTTATATATATGGAAAAAAGCTCACATATATGGAAAAAATGAAATCTGGCGAAAAAATCACTAAAAATGTTTAATCTACTATTATGTTATCTACTCTGAGCGAGTGTTTACAAATTATTCCTTTCCTGCAGTTTTTCCTGTTTTTTTTTTTCAGAACAAAGAGTATGAAATATTTCATTATCAAAGATTCAGGTACTCTTCCATATGCGCTACTTAATTCGACACCAGAAGGTAATTGCAATTCTAGCAATCAACTCTATTTCTAGCAACTGTTCAAATATTTGTTGATATTTTCAGTTTTTCTTCTGGTATTTCATAATGAATTCATTATGAATTTTTCAATAATTATTTTCATATTTCCTGTTCATTTTCATTGCTCACTATTTAAAATTTTTTCATTTATTCTTTCATTCAATATTTTTCGTTATGATTCTTTATTACTTTAAATAATCTATTTTGATGTGTTCCTGATATTTTCAAATATTTTCTTTGACTTTTGCATTTTTCAATTCTACTCATTATTACTACTATTTTTATAACTAATTACATTATCTTAGTTTAGATTATCATTTCATTATTTATTCACTATTTGTTTTAGTAATAGATACAACACAGAATATCAGCACACTGAAACAAACGAAAACAGTTCGTATTATCACACTTATGCGGGAAGTCATCAATAAATTATCAACACTTTCTGTTTGCTTCATAACCACGCTACACCTTCATGTTTGATAACGCTGCAATTGACAAAAAACATATCATCATCAAATACCATTTTGGAGCGTTCCAAAGAAACATTACGATCCTCACAGTGTTAGCTATCGTATTTTGATATAATTATGAATAAAATCTTCCGGCAAAAAGTTACAATTTTTTTTAGCGTGATCTATCCTGCTTTTTATACAGATTTTTCGCGGCAATATTTCAGAGACTGCCTTGGGGAAAGAAAATAATTGAGGCTGAAACGAATCATAATCCCCCAGAAAAACCTGCTGCAGGGTACTCCATGTAAAACTCAGGAATGGCGTTTGCTGTTGGCTTCAATAATATTTCTGAAGGACGACTTTCTACAAACTGCCTTGCATCAGCTACACATAAAAACATCGCTGAAATTGAAAAATCACATACGAATACTCTGTTTCCTATGATAAAAGGTTACTTTCAAATTGTACGTGTTGCGAAAGAATGTTATAAAATCCAACTTTTTCAAGTGTACATCGCCTTTCGAAAAACTTTCATCATAAATTGACGAAGGCGTACTCTTTGGAAGAATGTTCCTACAAATGCAAATTCTGCGTTTTTCCCGCAGCGTAGATTACGATTTGTTTTGGCTTCAAGTATTCCTCTTTTGATAACAGACTATAAATAATTGGTCTGATGAATATGTTTCTGTCCCCCGTCTCTTATAAAATATGCCACAATATCAAATTCGAATAAGTTAGTCACAAATAACTGTTACCAAACGAAGCTTTTTGGTAAGTATGTGAGGTATGAATATATTTCGTCCTTTAAAAAATTAGTCCGCCCTCCTCTCGACGTATTTTTACATATTAAAAATTCTGCGATGAATGATTTCTGTCACTGCGCATTCAACTTTAAGAGATGAAATTATATTTAATGAGCTATATAGTCATCGTTATCATTCATGTAAGAGTGATCTCAGCCTATATCGGTAGGTAGCACCACTTTCAACTCGTCCCAAACAGTAATAACCAGGGCCTTAAATCACCTGAAAACCGAAAATCAAGTAAGATCATACTTCACAGGATCATTTCTGTAGTAGATCTTCGCATACTCTCTACTCAAACGTAGAGTTGTCGCAACCATGAGGATGAGTTGAATCCTCATATCCTGAGCGTGAGGCAGACGAATTTATGGATTTTAATCCATATTTTGTCATCGATGATCGTTCACTTACCGGTTTACTGGTGAGAATGGATATGAGGTATTCTGAATGGTTGGTTTCATTGAATTAAAACATAAATTTGCTTGGTCTATCATTGTACACAAGTACGGTGCTCAAAAAAGTGTTTGATTAACTGAGCTACAAAATAAATAAGGCTGTAGGTGATTAAGGCATACACCCCCGAAATTGTATTTGAAAATACAATTCTGTGGTTGTTGTAGTTAATGTGTCTTATTTATTTTTTTTAATCTTAATATTTTCAAGTTCTTCTATGCCGTTATTTGCTTTAATGTGAACTGCTCCAAACGTAACTCCCCATTTTTTTATTTCTGATATCAATATATATATTTAGAATAGGAAATATTGCCAAAATTAAACTGAAATGAATGCATCAAAAAATTCATGCTAATTTGATTTTATGTCGAATGAAGATAGCGACGACAGTTATATTTCAATTCAGTGGAAGACAGTTATTGAGGATTCCTCATATCCATTCTGGATATGAATTGATTATTTAGAGCCAATTATTCGACGGGACTTTTCATCCTTATTTTTGCTTTCGGATTTACTTCTGTTTATTCACCTTCAAAATTTGAGAATTATATATTTGATTATTTCACAGTGTTATATAATTTCATTGTTCGTTATTTATTGTTTTACATCAAATTTTTTTCATTTTATGTTTTTTGCAACAGGTTTCAATAAAGTTTTTTAGGTATATAGAGAATGGTGTCCATACCAATACAACTCGGGAAAATATAAATTGAAATAAAGGGAGAAAGCTGAAACCAGCAAACTGAACGCCTAGAGTACACTCAACTTGAAACTTGCTTTCAACATATTTTTTATCTTATTTTAATGATTCTCTTTTTCAATTCACAGGCACAGTAATGGGGTACCCAGGTGAACCAGGTAAACAGTGACTCACCTACTCGTTTATTCGATTGGTACTATGCAAAGTTTCATTAAATTTGGAACAATGTCTTTCGCTAGCAATTAATGGGTACATTGGATGTATTCTCAGTCTGATTAACAAGTGCCTTTATTTTTTTGCGCTAGCAAAAATTTGAACGAGGTGCCAATCGATTCGGGATAGCCTTTAGATCATTTTTGAAAAAATTGAAGTGCCGCTTGCAAAAATTGCAAAATATATAAACAATTAACTATAATCAAATGGGTTTGGTTTCTTGCAAATATCTCAAAAAATATTTGACATCTTTCAAATTTGAAGAGAAATATTCAAAATGAGGAAATTTCACAAAGAAGTGGTCTCGGTAGTGTAGTGGTTAGCATATCTGCCTATCAAGCTGATTGCACTCAGGAACTAATCTCGAACATTCAGGCCGCACGGGACAGGTCGATCAGATCGGTTGTGGTCAAGGATGGTAAGGATATCCTGCCAGCTGATATTGTTGAATTAATTAAAAGAAAAAATAACGCGAGAAAGAGATGGCAAAGATCTAGAAACCCAGTTGAAAAATACACACTACTCCAACTGGCTGATGAAGTAATTTCAAAAATAAAAGAATTCAACAATAAAAGATGGCAGGATAAACTTACCAACTTGAACGCTCAAGATAACTCTCTGTGGAGGATGGCACGAAGACTCGATAAGAGGTTTGAGCCCATTCCTACCATAGGGAGAGGTAATGAGCGTGCGGTAACGGACCCCCAGAAAGCCAGCATGTTTGTTGAATATTTCCAAAGCGTCCACAAAGCGAGTCCCGATTCTTCTGATAGCCACAGGGAAACTAGCCGATTGGCTAGCGAAATACGGAACATGGCGCCGGCATCGGTCTCTCTTCCTGTTTTAGAGAGGCTGATGACGGACCATGAAGAAGTTACTGAGGCTATCAGAAGGATGCCGAAGAACAAAGCGCCGGGAGTTGACAGGGTTGCTGGGGTTCTACTGCGCAACCTGCCGAAGAAGTGCACGGTACAACTAGTGCACATAATTAATGCAATTTTAAAATGGCAGCACTACCCAGGTTGTCTAAAGCATGCCGAGGTGGTGCCAATTTTAAAAACAGGGAAAGATAAGTCCTCTATCACCAGCTACAGACCCATCTCGCTGCTGAGTGCGGTCGCCAAGGTAGTGGATAAAATCATACTGAGTAGGTTGAATCGAATCGAGGGGAGACTGAGGCTGATCCCCGAGGAGCAATTCGGATTTCGCCGAGGTCGTAATACGGCTTCACAGGTGGTCCGAGTTGTCCACGGGGTTCAGCAACAGTTCAACCAAGATAAGAACACCGTTATGGTTCTGCTTGATATGGAAAAAGCCTTCGACAAGGTATGGACGGAAGGTTTAATAGCCAAGCTGTGGAGGGCAAACATGCCTTTACACATGGTGAAGCTGATAGATAGCTACCTGGTTAACAGGACTTCGAGTAAGAGTTAACGAAAGTATCTCGCCAGCTCGTCTAGTCGAAGCAGGTGTTCCGCAGGGATCCTGTCTATCCCCGCACTTGTACTCTTTATATACGCATGACTTTCCAATGTTCCAGAAAACGAATGTTGCCATATATGCAGATGATACTGCAATATATGCGCATTCCTTTTCTAGTGAGGTCGCGAACAAACAAGTTCAGACCCACTTGGATCGGTTAGTCGTGCCGTATCTTGAGAGAAACAAGATCTGTCTAAATCCGCAAAAGACGGAGGCGATCAACTTTTCGAGGAAGTTCACAAACGTGAAAATCTTCGAAAAGTTGAGAGTCAGAGACAGACGGGTTGATACTCAGGAAAGCGTCAAATACCTGGGAGTTACCTTGGACAGGCGTTTAAACTTTCACAAACACCTCAGTTTGGCAATTCAGAGGGCGGGGGCGGCGATTAAACGCAACTATCCCCTGATCGCCAGGAATTCCAAACTGAGTGTGGATAATAAATTGTTAATCTATAAACAAGTGATACGACCAGCAATGTTATACGCCTGTCCAGTGTTTTGCAGCCTCAAAAAGACTCCATTAATGAGACTTGAGAGGATGCAAAACAAGGTACTTCGTATCATCACAAATAGTGATCGATACATTCGACTGGACGAGTTGAGAGATACCACGGGAATCGAGACAGTCACTGACTACATACGAAGACTGTCTTATAAATTCTTCAAGTTTTTCTTACCGAAAAGCCCTCTAACACGTGGAATCACCGGCATTAGAGCGCATCATGGACAGCACTTTAAGCACGGGCTGATATATGAGGCTCTGGATATTTTCAATGAAAGGGATTAATGAATCCAACAGACTTGCCACCCTCTAAGGGTGAGAACTTTCTTTAGTCGGTTTTTTCACTGTTTTTCCGACACGTCGCCTTCGCCAGATCTACCCAGCGATTTATCATAGCTATAGTTGCTTAAATATTTTATTTTATTGACCTGCAACCTGCGTATAAGCCTTTGGGCAGGAGATGCGGATGCACCTGGGAGTAATTTAAAGCTTAATACGACAAAAGAGAGCTGCACATAAGACCAGTGCATGCAGCAGACTAGCCGAGTCCTCCTCGGTCCTGTTCTGTTGTAGAAGGGTAGGATCGGACCGGGTTTCCCTCGAAAGGGGGTTGCACGGCCCGTGAAAACACTTCCCGCTCCAGGACTCCATTTTAACATGTTGTCCCGTTTTCAGTGTATGTACGTTTCGTGTATTTAGTGTTGTGTGTATTTATATATTTTATTTATACATATATACCTATTTATTCGTGTACGTCATATATACATTTTTTGTTAGTATTAAGTTAATATTGTAAGAGAAAAGGGGAAATAAACATATTTTTATTTTTTATTTAATTTTTTTTTTATATCTGCCTATCAAGCGGAAGGCCGGGGTTCGAATCCTCGCCGGGCCACCGTGCTGGGTAATCGCACGTTAAAAGGTAAGGCCTCGTTGATCCATTGCTCGCACAAGTTTCGACTTCTGAGGGTTGACGTTCGTCAGCTGGTTAACGAAAACGAACAATTTTTTTTTTTTAAGAATCCTAGTCCTGAAACTATAGCACCAATATTTATAATTTTTCCAGAGGGTTGAAAATACGTCTTAAAATGGGTACTCTGACACAGGACACCCCCACGTTGAACTTTGATCAAAAAATATTTGAACTCATCAAACATTAAAATGAAGAATTGAAAAAATCAGACACCTACTGGATAAATGAATTAACAATTTTTTCAACTTAAAAAGTGTGATAATTGTTAAATAACAAATCTGTGATTTTTTGGAGCTATTTCAAAAATGTGTTAGAATGAAAAAAATGTTACTTTTCAATTTGTTATCAACAATTTATTTAGAAATATGTCTGATATATCTCATTCTCGAAAGTACCTTTAAAGAGTTGGTTTTTGCTTGTTGAATACCTCCTTTGTTACCTGCTTAAAGTTTCGAAGGGTCCAACTGATAGTTCCTATACCTGACCAAGAGAACAAAATAAAAATTGATAAGCTGAAATTATCGGTAAATACTGGTTGTTGGTGAATAAGTGCGACAAACTTCAGAGGGTGATTGTAAATGAAAAAAATAATTACAGGTTGCCATATAATTTTTATGCAAATGCTTCGTTTTCCGAGATACGGTGTGTTAAAGATTTATTTAAAAATTGACTATTTATGTTTTCTATCTGTAACCGATAGAGATATTCAAATGAAATTTTGTTGGTGTAGTTCTTGAAGAAATTAATGCCACGTTTGATTTGTGATAATCAATCTCTCCTTCTTTTTTTTTCGTATGGAGCGCCGTTTTCATGCCAAAAAAAATAAACATCCGAATAACGGTTAATTTATTCATCCTTCTTGAAGAAGCTATTATATAGCAAAACATGTGTCGCGGTTTTGTGAACACGTTGATAGTGAGAATGAGTGATATTTTATGTTAAAAGTACAATTATTTGGATAATTCATATCAAGCTTTCATTCAGTTGTAGGAGTTTTTGAGTTTCGTGTTACAGATATGGTCATTGAGTTCATTCCGATCCACGTCTTTGGTAGCCGGGCTTTTAGTGTAATCGAAAATAATGGAACATAACTCGCCCCGAGTTTCAAAGAAACATGATGATGTTATTGAGAGCGCGTCAACCCATCTAATGTTGTTGTTTCCGGAGAGAATTAGGCACAGATAAGTTTCGCATTAACAGAACTGTCTATACTACATATCCCTCTGCAATCGTGGACGAATTCCAACCACCGTGTTTTTTGAACTGTAATGACGTTGATAGGCGACTTCTAAATGCATTTTGGAACTGTGAAGAAATAACACTACGGCAATTTTTTTCACTCATATTATACTTTTTTAACGTATTTGAGAAAGTGGTACTTCATCAACTAATATGAATTTCGAATTATTTAGTTTTTATAATGATCGTAGAAAAATACTTCGTTTCCCTAACAGTTTTGTAAGAAAAATTTAAATTGCTTATTATGGAACTAACAAATGTCAGAAAGGAATCTGAGTTCTTAAGATATTCCATATATGAAATTCTGAAACCTATAAAGCTGGATTCATGTAGGTACGAAATTTGCAAAATATGTCAGATTGTAAAAGGATGTACCTACAAAATGGCCGAAGTGGTTGATCTCCATCCTATGTTAATCGCAATTTCTTTCCGAAAATCCTGCCTATAAAAACTCTGCTTGGAGCGTGTATTTTAAATCTTAAATAGATAATAAATATTGACATCGATGACAAAAATCATAATTTTTGCATCATCAGAAAAGTCGCAATTTGATATTGCGAAATAGTGCGAGATCTCGAAAAATCGGATAAAATTGAGATCTTAAAAGAAACAAAATATCTAGAAAAATATAAGAAATGGTGGAATTATTTGAAAAAGAATGTTGAGGTTTCAAGGTGAGAGGTCTCTTCTCTACAACGTCCATATATCTCTCATTAAGATAGTTGAAAGATACTCCAAAGGGTAAAAAAATAAATAACTTCAGCTACTGGGCTATTTATAGTCCGGGCGGTTATAACAGATTTTTTTAACCAATTTCTCACAGCATGCCTTTGGAAGAGGAAATAATTGACACTAAAACGAATCGTGATCTCAAAAACAAATCTGCGCTGCACAGTTCTTCATGCAAAACACCGAACTGAAGTTTGTTTAGTTCAATAATTTTGATGAACGACTTTTCACATCTGTAACACATAAAAACATCGATAAATGAAAAAAATAAACAAAATTTGTACAGTATGCTCATCAATATCGAAAAGAGTACAACCCTTTTTCATGATCTAACGTAAATTCATGGGAAATACTGTTTGGAAGTATTCAGTGAGTTCAACATATTTACAACCCTTTTTCATTATCGAACGAAAATTCATGGGACATACTGTTTGGAAGTATTCAGTGAGTTCAACAAACGCAAATTCTGGGTTTTACATGAGGCACCCCGCAGCGTAGAATTTTTTTCGCAGACTACGATTTGTTTTAGCTTCAAGAATTTCCTCTTTTTATAGCAGACTGTGAAAACTTGGTCTGAAAAGTCAGTCACCGCTGGACTATTTTCTAATTCGATGAGAGACAGAGAATTACTGTCATCAAACTATTCAAAGTTGAGAAATAAAATGAAATTTGTTGGGATATACTATAATCATTATCATTCAAAGTAAAAATGATCTCAATTTATATTGGTGTCAAGGATTTTTAAATACATGTTGTATTTTGAAATATAACTCTGGGGTTGTTTGCCCCAATAATAATTCCTCGAAAGCGGTCTGCCTTTTATATCATATATTGATCAGTTATAAGTTTTGGATGGCTTCTGTTGCTTTGTGTACCAATGTACCTAAATAAGTCAAGGAATTTTTATTTCATTAAATAAAGAGCAACCATTCAGAATGCCTCATATCCATTCTCACCGGTAAACCGGTGAGTGAACGATCATCGATGACAAAATATGGATTGAAATCCACAAATTCGTCTGCCTCACGCTCAGGATATGAGGATTCAACTCATCCTCATGGTTGCGACAACTCTACGTTTGAGTAGAGAGTATGCGAAGACCTACTACAGAAATGATCCTGTGAAGTATGATCTTGACTGACTTTCGGTTTTCAGGTAATTTGAGGACGTCGTCACTACCGATTCAGATAAGAAGAAGGTGCTGCTATCTACCGATATATACTGAGATCACTTTCATTGAGAATGATAACAATTACTGTACAGCTCAACAACTTTCACTTCATCTCTCAAGGTTGAATGGTTTGAAACCAGAAATTTTATCTTTTTCACCGAATCCGAAAATAAACCGGCGGGTATACAGTGAGCAATTTTTCAGACCAATTTTTTAGTTTGCCATCCAAAGATGAAATATGAAATGCTCACAACAAATAAAACAAATCGTAATATGTGAAAGAAGTCCTGAGCACATTTGTGCAAGTTATATCACCTTGTATCATATGATGGTATGCCTTCAAGATTTTTTCTCAATTCAGCGATGTTTCTGTGTAACAGATGCAAAGCAGCCTGTAGAGAGTCGTCTTCATTTATTGTTGAGCAAAAACAAATTATTTTGGAGATATCTTTCGTTTTAGTACAAATTTCCTCTCCCAAAAGCAGGCTGTAAGAATTGCTGATGTCCTGACACCGACATCTTTCACAAATTTTAGATTATAGGGTAAGCGAACTCACTATGTCCTCACGCATTTCTGTATTTGAAAAATAATAATCGGATCATAAATAGCGAAATTACCACCTGACTCTAATACAGTAACTGCCCCGACTTCGATGGACAACCCATAACAAAACACAGTTTATACAGCTTCTTCCAGAAAAACTCAGTAAGTGCATAGCATTAATTGTGTTTCAGGATGGGATATATAATTACTGTTTGTGAATGGTCATACAGATAATTTTCTAACCAGCACAGAATTATTTCCCCTTACTCCAATCAAGTAACGTCAACGTACCAAGTGATTTCTATCATAAATCGATTAGTCTTTGTCGATGAAGAAGATGATAGATTGCAGAATCACCCGTGTGTTCAACAAGTTCAAAATCATCACGATCAACGATCGATTGGGGTTTCTAAATAATCCTTCATGGAGAACCAAATGAAGTAGTAATCAGTATTTATTTGTTCACTCTTGAAAATGTTTTTCATTCATTCATTCAGAGTTGACAACTGCCATATCTTTTAGAACAAGAAATCAATTTCAATAGGGTTTCAAGAAGGTTTCATTTCAGTTGTTGGAATATTAATGTTACTACGGCAATGCCATTCGAATAAAAACTTATTCAATCTGAATTTTTTTATTCCACATTCAAGGACACATTAATATCACTTGATAATTGTTTTTCAAATGCTACATGAAGTATAACCATTGAAAATACAGTAAAAAAGTGGAAGCAGTTACTGTGTTTTTCCACGGATTCGTCATGAAAAGTAGCAGTGTCTGTGTTTAAAAGTACCATACAAAACCATAAATTATGACGCAGTATCGACTCTAATTTTTAAATATTACAATGATAACTAAGGTTCCACTGTCAGTTTCTGCAAGTGCTGTGCGTGAGTCCCAATATATAGAAGTGTGGCTATGAAATTATATTAAAAATGCATCTTTCTCCATGTTTGCTGAAATGCAATTACTGTGTTCTTGCTTTGTAGTCCGCCTGGACTATAAACAGCACGGTATCTAACGCTTATTCTTTCATCTGGCCTTATGAAAATCTTCAACTATCTCAATGAGAAATGTACGGACGTTATGAAGGGACCTTTCTTTTTCATACCTCAAGAATCTTCTCCAGATAATTTTCTCATCAGTTCTTATGTATTTCTAGATGCTTTTTTTCGATATTTGAATGTCATCTGATTTTTCAAGATCTCGCCCTTTTTCTTGATATTTCGACTTTTTTTATATGAAAATATAAATGACATAGAAGTCAAGACGTAAGAAAGATGTCGAGATATAAAATATAGTATAATGAATGGAATTTCGTATGTCGAATATCTCAATTACTTATATTCGTTTCTGGTATTTGTAAGTTACATCATGAGTAATTTCAAATAGAAATAATAGCATTAGTTTTTCAAAATGACAATGGCGAGAATGAAGAAAGCAGTAGAATCAGAATTATTCAGAAAAATTCTGCACGGACTTTTTTCTACATTCGAGAGTCCGAGAAAAACATTCATTTCAGAAAAGTGGAATTGATGAAAAAAGTAATATTGTGACAAATATTGAAATATATAGTATAAAATAGTGAAACCAAACAAGATTCGAATGATCTGAAAAAATTAAAATTTATGTTGGAATCTATACAAGTGTAAAAGGGCGGATTTAGAATCTTTCCCGAAATGTTGCTGCGTCTATTGAAAAACAGTTCCTTGAATGAGATATCAGTGACTTCTCGTATAAAGAATACAACTTTGTAGTATTTGAAAATATATCTTCGTGGTTGATTGCTCTAGTGTTAAAAGTGGCTGCCTCGTTCATTTTTATAACCCTAATATTACAATACAACTTTGGTTTTGTTTGCCCCAGTGTTACCTCTACTAAAATGTCTGACTCATTTTATCAATCCTAGTAAACTCAAATTTTGAATTGAATTTGTTTTTCTTTGATCGAAAAAGTAGTTGCCGCACTTTCTTTTCGATTTACCTGTACACACAGTAGCGAGTGCACCCACGTAGACCAGGGGCCTGTTTCATATAAGTACAAGTCATGTAGCTACAAGAGAAACACAAAGGAACATGATGCTAAATAATTGTTTTTTACTCGTTACTTACCTGTACCTACATTGTTTCTCTTGTAGCTACAAGACTTGTACTTTTATGAAACAGGCCCCAGGTAAACAAATCGAAACTCACTCTGAATATTTCTTCTCTTTTTTTTTTTCACAATACTGTTTGATTCTGCTGTATCTTGGGATTTTTTTAATTCACTTTTAATATTGATTTCTGCTTATCTGCATTTCGTTTCCTAATTATTTCAATTTTGCTAATTTTCATTTTGGATCAAAATCAAGAATCTTATTTTGTTTGAAAAGCGTTCATTTTAAAACAGTTCCTTGAAAGAGATATCAGTGACTTCTCGTATAAAGAATACAACTTTGTTGTATTTGAAAATATATCTTCGTGGTTGATTGCTCGAGGTTTGAAAGTGTGTGCCTCATTCATTTGTATAATCCTAATATTACAATACAACTTTGTTTGGTTTGCCTCAGCGTTACCTCTACTAAAATGTCTGCCTCATTTTATCAATCCTAGTAAACTCAAATTTTGAATTGTATTTGTTTTTCTTTGATCGAAAAAGTAGTTGCCGCACTTTCTTTTCGATTTACCTGTACACACAGTAGCGAGTGCACCCAGGTAGACCAGGGGCCTGTTTCATATAAGTACAAGTCATGTAGCTACAAGAGAAACACAAAATAATTGTTTTTTACTCGTTACTTACCTGTACCTACATTGTTTCTCTTGTAGCTACAAGACTTGTACTTTTATGAAACAGGCCCCAGGTAAACAAATCGAAACTTACTCTGAATATTTCTCCTCTTTTTTTTTTCACAATACTGTTTGATTCTGCTGTATCTTAGGATTTTTTTAATTCACTTTTAATATTGATTTCTGCTTATCTGCATTTCGTTTCCTAATTATTTCAATTTTGCTAATTTTCATTTTGGATCAAAATCAAGAATCTTATTTTGTTTGAAAAGCCTTCATTTTAAAACAGTTCCTTGAAAGAGATATCAGTGACTTCTCGTATAAAGAATACAACTTTGTTGTATTTGAAAATATATCTTCGTGGTTGATTGCTCGAGGTTTGAAAGTGTGTGCCTCATTCATTTGTATAATCCTAATATTACAATACAACTTTGTTTGGTTTGCCTCAGCGTTACCTCTACTAAAATGTCTGCCTCATTTTATCAATCCTAGTAAACTCAAATTTTGAATTGTATTTGTTTTTCTTTGATCAAAAAAGTAGTTGCCGCACTTTCTTTTCGATTTACCTGTACACACAGTAGCGAGTGCACCCAGGTAGACCAGGGGCCTGTTTCATATATGTACAAGTCATGTAGCTACAAGAGAAACACAAAGAAACATGATGCTAAATAATTGTTTTTTACTCGTTACTTACCTGTACCTACATTGTTTCTCTTGTAGCTACAAGACTTGTACTTTTATGAAACAGGCCCCAGGTAAACAAATCGAAACTTACTCTGAATATTTCTTCTCTTTTTTTTTCACAATACTGTTTGATTCTGCTGTACCTTAGGATTTTTTTAATTCACTTTTAATATTGATTTCTGCTTATCTGCATTTCGTTTCCAAATTATTTCAATTTTGCTAATTTTCATTTTGGATCAAAATCAAGAATCTTATTTTGTTTGAAAAGCCTTCATTTCAAAACAGTTCCTTGAAAGAGATATCAGTGACTTCTCGTATAAAGAATACAACTTTGTTGTATTTGAAAATATATCTTCGTGGTTGATTGCTCGAGGTTTGAAAGTGTGTGCCTCATTCATTTGTATAATCCTAATATTACAATACAACTTTGTTTGGTTTGCCTCAGCGTTACCTCTACTAAAATGTCTGCCTCATTTTATCAATCCTAGTAAACTCAAATTTTGAATTGTATTTGTTTTTCTTTGATCGAAAAAGTAGTTGCCGCACTTTCTTTTCGATTTACCTGTATGCACAGTAGTGAGCGCACCCAGGTAGACAAGGGGCCTGTTTCATATAAGTACAAGTCTTGTAGCTACAAGAGAAACACAAAGAAACACGATGCTAAATAATTGTTTTTTACTCGTTTCTTACCTGTACCTCCATTGTGTTTCTCTTGTAGCTACAAGACTTGTACTTTCATGAAACAGGCCCCAGGTAAACAAATCGAAACTTGCTCTGAATATTTCTCTTTTTTTTCACAATACTGTTTGATTCTGCTGTATTTTAGGATTTTTTAATTCACTTTTAATATTGATTTCTGCTTATCTGCATTTCGTTTCCTAATTATTTCAATTTTGCTAATTTTCATTTTGGATCAAAATCAAGAATCTTATTTTGTTTAAAAAGCCTTCACTTCGAAACAGTTCCTTGAATGAGATATCAGTGACTTCTCGTATAAAGAATACAACTTTGTTGTATTCGAAAATATATCTTCGTGGTTGATTATTCTAGTGTTGAAAGTGTCTGCCTCGCTCATTTGTATAATCCTAATATTACAATACAACTTTGTTTGGTTTGCCTCAGTGTTACCTCTACTAAAATGTCTGCCTCATTTTATCATTCCTAGTAGACTCAAATTTTTTATTGTATTTGTTTTTCTTTGATCGAAAAAGTTGTTGCCGTACTTTCTTTTCGATTTACCTGTACACACAGTAGCGAGTGCACCCAGGTAGACCAGGGGCCTGTTTCATATAAGTACAAGTCATGTAGCTACAAGAGAAACACAAAGAAACATGATGCTAAATAATTGTTTTTTAATCGTTACTTACCTGTACCTACATTGTTTCTCTTGTAGCTACAAGACTTGTACTTTTATGAAACAGGCCCCAGGTAAACAAATCGAAACTTACTCTGAATATTTCTTCTCTTTTTTTTTCACAATACTGTTTGATTCTGATGTATTTTAGGATTTTTTAATTCACTTTTAATATTGATTTCTGCTTATCTGCATTTCGTTTCCTAATTATTTCAATTTTGCTAATTTTCATTTTGGATCAAAATCAAGAATCTTATTTTGTTTAAAAAGCCTTCATTTCGAAACAGTTCCTTGAATGAGATATCAGTGACTTCTCGTATAAAGAATACAACTTTGTTGTATTTGAAAATATATCTTCGTGGTTGATTATTCTAGTGTTGAAAGTGTCTGCCTCGCTCATTTGTATAATCCTAATATTACAATACAACTTTGTTTGGTTTGCCTCAGTGTTACCTCTACTAAAATGTCTGCCTCATTTTATCATTCCTAGTAGACTCAAATTTTTTATTGTATTTGTTTTTCTTTGATCGAAAAAGTTGTTGCCGTACTTTCTTTTCGATTTACCTGTACACACAGTAGCGAGTGCACCCAGGTAGACCAGGGGCCTGTTTCATATAAGTACAAGTCATGTAGCTACAAGAGAAACACAAAGAAACATGATGCTAAATAATTGTTTTTTAATCGTTACTTACCTGTACCTACATTGTTTCTCTTGTAGCTACAAGACTTGTACTTTTATGAAACAGGCCCCAGGTAAACAAATCGAAACTTACTCTGAATATTTCTTCTCTTTTTTTTTCACAATACTGTTTGATTCTGATGTATTTTAGGATTTTTTAATTCACTTTTAATATTGATTTCTGCTTATCTGCATTTCGTTTCCTAATTATTTCAATTTTGCTAATTTTCATTTTGGATCAAAATCAAGAATCTTATTTTGTTTAAAAAGCCTTCATTTCGAAACAGTTCCTTGAATGAGATATCAGTGACTTCTCGTATAAAGAATACAACTTTGTTGTATTTGAAAATATATCTTCGTGGTTGATTATTCTAGTGTTGAAAGTGTCTGCCTCGCTCATTTGTATAATCCTAATATTACAATACAACTTTGTTTGGTTTGCCTCAGTGTTACCTCTACTAAAATGTCTGCCTCATTTTATCATTCCTAGTAGACTCAAATTTTTTATTGTATTTGTTTTTCTTTGATCGAAAAAGTTGTTGCCGTACTTTCTTTTCGATTTACCTGTACACACAGTAGCGAGTGCACCCAGGTAGACCAGGGGCCTGTTTCATATAAGTACAAGTCATGTAGCTACAAGAGAAACACAAAGAAACATGATGCTAAATAATTGTTTTTTAATCGTTACTTACCTGTACCTACATTGTTTCTCTTGTAGCTACAAGACTTGTACTTTTATGAAACAGGCCCCAGGTAAACAAATCGAAACTTACTCTGAATATTTCTTCTCTTTTTTTTTCACAATACTGTTTGATTCTGATGTATTTTAGGATTTTTCAATTCACTTTTAATATTGATTTCTGCTTATCTGCATTTCGTTTCCTAATTATTTCAATTTTGCTAATTTTCATTTTGGATCAAAATCAAGAATCTTATTTTGTTTAAAAAGCCTTCATTTCGAAACAGTTCCTTGAATGAGATATCAGTGACTTCTCGTATAAAGAATACAACTTTGTTGTATTTGAAAATATATCTTCGTGGTTGATTATTCTAGTGTTGAAAGTGTCTGCCTCGCTCATTTGTATAATCCTAATATTACAATACAACTTTGTTTGGTTTGCCTCAGTGTTACCTCTACTAAAATGTCTGCCTCATTTTATCATTCCTAGTAGACTCAAATTTTTTATTGTATTTGTTTTTCTTTGATCGAAAAAGTTGTTGCCGTACTTTCTTTTCGATTTACCTGTACACACAGTAGCGAGTGCACCCAGGTAGACCAGGGGCCTGTTTCATATAAGTACAAGTCATGTAGCTACAAGAGAAACACAAAGAAACATGATGCTAAATAATTGTTTTTTACTCGTTACTTACCTGTACCTACATTGTTTCTCTTGTAGCTACAAGACTTGTACTTTTATGAAACAGTCCCCAGTTTAAACAAATCGAAACTTACTCTGAATATTTCTTCTCTTTTTTTTCACAATACTGTTTGATTCTGCTGTATCTTAGGATTTTTTTAATTCACTTTCAATATTGATTTCTGCTTATCTGCATTTCGTTTCCTAATTATTTCAATTTTGCTAATTTTCATTTCGGATCAAAATCAAGAATCTTATTTTGTTTGAAAAGCCTTCATTTTAAAACAGTTCCTTGAAAGAGATATCAGTGACTTCTCGTATAAAGAATACAACTTTGTTGTATTTGAAAATATATCTTCGTGGTTGATTGTATTACAATACAACTTTGTTTGGTTTGCCTCAGTGTTACCTCTACTAAAATGTCTGCCTCATTTTATCAATCCTAGTAAACTCAAATTTTGAATTGTATTTGTTTTTCTTTGATCGAAAAAGTAGTTGCCGCACTTTCTTTTCGATTTACCTGTACACACAGTAGCGAGTGCACCCAGGTAGACCAGGGGCCTGTTTCATATAAGTACAAGTCATGTAGCTACAAGAGAAACACAAAGAAACATGATGCTAAATAATTGTTTTTTACTCGTTACTTACCTGTACCTACATTGTTTCTCTTGTAGCTACAAGACTTGTACTTTTATGAAACAGGCCCCAGGTAAACAAATCGAAACTTACTCTGAATATTTCTTCTCTTTTTTTTTCACAATACTGTTTGATTCTGCTGTATCTTAGGATTTTTTTAATTCACTTTTAATATTGATTTCTGCTTATCTGCATTTCGTTTCCTAATTATTTCAATTTTGCTAATTTTCATTTTGGATCAAAATCAAGAATCTTATTTTGTTTGAAAAGCCTTCATTTTAAAACAGTTCCTTGAAAGAGATATCAGTGACTTCTCGTATAAAGAATACAACTTTGTTGTATTTGAAAATATATCTTCGTGGTTGATTGCTCGAGGTTTGAAAGTGTGTGCCTCATTCATTTGTATAATCCTAATATTACAATACAACTTTGTTTGGTTTGCCTCAGCGTTACCTCTACTAAAATGTCTGCCTCATTTTATCAATCCTTGTAAACTCAAATTTTGAATTGTATTTGTTTTTCTTTGATCGAAAAAGTAGTTGCCACACTTTCTTTTCGATTTACCTGTATACACAGTAGTGAGCGCACCCAGGTAGACAAGGGGCCTGTTTCATATAAGTACAAGTCTTGTAGCTACAAGAGAAACACAAAGAAACACGATGCTAAATAATTGTTTTTTACTCGTTTCTTACCTGTACCTCCATTGTGTTTCTCTTGTAGCTACAAGACTTGTACTTTCATGAAACAGGCCCCAGGTAAACAAATCGAAACTTGCTCTGAATATTTCTCTTTTTTTTTCACAATACTGTTTGATTCTGCTGTATTTTAGGATTTTTTAATTCACTTTTAATATTGATTTCTGCTTATCTGCATTTCGTTTCCTAATTATTTCAATTTTGCTAATTTTCATTTTGGATCAAAATCAAGAGTCTTATTTTGTTTAAAAAGCCTTCATTTCGAAACAGTTCCTTGAATGAGATATCAGTGACTTCTCGTATAAAGAATACAACTTTGTTGTATTCGAAAATATATCTTCGTGGTTGATTATTCTAGTGTTGAAAGTGTCTGCCTCGCTCATTTGTATAATCCTAATATTACAATACAACTTTGTTTGGTTTGCCTCAGTGTTACCTCTACTAAAATGTCTGCCTCATTTTATCATTCCTAGTAGACTCAAATTTTTTATTGTATTTGTTTTTCTTTGATCGAAAAAGTTGTTGCCGTACTTTCTTTTCGATTTACCTGTACACACAGTAGCGAGTGCACCCAGGTAGACCAGGGGCCTGTTTTATATAAGTACAAGTCATGTAGCTACAAGAGAAACACAAAGAAACATGATGCTAAATAATTGTTTTTTACTCGTTACTTACCTGTACCTACATTGTTTCTCTTGTAGCTACAAGACTTGTACTTTTATGAAACAGGCCCCAGGTTAAACAAATCGAAACTTACTCTGAATATTTCTTCTCTTTTTTTTTCACAATACTGTTTGATTCTGCTGTATCTTTGGATTTTTTTAATTCACTTTCAATATTGATTTCTGCTTATCTGCATTTCGTTTCCTAATTATTTCAATTTTGCTAATTTTCATTTTGGATCAAAATCAAGAATCTTATTTTGTTTGAAAAGCCTTCATTCCAAAACAGTTCCTTGAAAGAGATATCAGTGACTTCTCGTATAAAGAATACAACTTTGTTGTATTTGAAAATATATCTTCGTGGTTGATTATTCTAGTGTTGAAAGTGTCTGCCTCGTTCATTTGTATGATCCTAATATTACAATACAACTTTGTTTGGTTTACCTCAGTGTTACCTCTACTAAAATGTCTGCCTCATTTTATCATTCCTAGTAGACTCAAATTTTTTATTGTATTTGTTTTTCTTTGATCGAAAAAGTAGTTGCCGTACTTTCTTTTCAATTTACCTGTACACACAGTAGCGAGTGCACCCAGGTAGACCAGGGGCCTGTTTCATATAAGTACAAGTCATGTAGCTACAAGAGAAACACAAAGAAACATGATGCTAAATAATTGTTTTTTACTCGTTTCTTACCTGTACCTCCATTGTGTTTCTCTTGTAGCTACAAGACTTGTACTTTCATGAAACAGGCCCCAGGTAAACAAATCGAAACTTGCTCTGAATATTTCTCTTTTTTTTTCACAATACTGTTTGATTCTGCTGTATTTTAGGATTTTTTAAATTCACTTTCAATATTGATTTCTGCTTGTCTGCATTTCGTTTCCTAATTATTTAAATTTTGCTAATTTTCATTTTGGATCAAAATCAAGAATCTTATTTTGTTTAAAAAGCCTTCATTTCAAAACAGTTCCTTGAATGAGATATCAGTGACTTCTCGTATAAAGAATACAACTTTGTTGTATTTGAAAATATATCTTCGTGGTTGATTATTCTAGTGTTGAAAGTGTCTGCCTCGTTCATTTGTATAATCCTAATATTACAATACAACTTTGTTTGGTTTGCCTCAGTGTTACCTCTACTAAAATGTCTGCCTCATTTTATCATTCCTAGTAGACTCAAATTTTTTATTGTATTTGTTTTTCTTTGATCGAAAAAGTTGTTGCCGTACTTTCTTTTCAATTTACCTGTACACACAGTAGTGAGTGCACCCAGGTAGACCAGGGGCCTGTTTCATATAAGTACAAGTCATGTAGCTACAAGAGAAACACAAAGAAACACGATGCTAAATAATTGTTTTTTACTCGTTACTTAACTGTACCTACATTGTTTCTCTTGTAGCTACAAGACTTGTACTTTTACGAAACAAATTCAAATATTTCTAATCCCTAAAAAAATCGCAATATCTAGGAATAGTGCCAGATGTCAAAAAATCGGGCGAAATTGAGATCCTGGAAAAACTAAAATGTCTAGAATAATATCCGGAGAAGAATATTGGAGTTTGAAAAAGTGTGTTTCCTCTATGGAGTCCGTACATTCCTCATTGAGATAGTTAAAACATTTTCATGAGCCCAGGAAAATTAATAAGCTACCTATTTGAGCTATTAATAGTCCGGCCGGTAATAAAGGATGTTTTGGAACATTTTTTGCAACCTGCTTTCGGAAGAAAAAATAATTGATACAAACGGATAGAAGTCTCTAAAACAAAATCCGAGCTGCACGATTCTTCATGTGAGACTCAGAATCGGAGTTTGTAAAGCTCAACAATAATTTTGATGAACGACTCTTCACAGGCTGCCTTGCATCTGTAAGGGTTCACCAAAAACCATAAAGACATACGCATAAGATTGATAACTTGTGAAGGACTGCTCAAATGAAGAGAGTGGGAAGACGTGTGATCTCAAGAGAACCAATCGCAGCGCTAGATTCAGACAACTGCATCCCAAAAATCAAATGATTTCGTTTCTCGGAAGACGGCGAGCTGCCTGGAACGTTGCGTGGAGAGCTGCTCCACCCTGTTCTTACCCTAACACATACAAACATCGATAAAAGAATCTTGTAGGTCATATAATAAAAGGTTACTTTTCTCTTGCACCAATATGATGCGAAAGAATTACGTAAAAACCAAATTCGGAGAAAGATAGAGAATAACTGTTATCAAACCTTGAGAGATGAAGTGAAATTTGTTAAGCTATACAGTCATTATTATCATTCACACTAAAAGTGATCTCAGTCTATATCGATAGTTAGCACCACTTTCAACTTGTCCCAAACGGTAATGACAAGGGCCTTAAATCACCTGTAAACCGAAAATCAGGTAAGATCAAACTTCACAGGATCATTTCTGTAGTAGATCTTCGCATACTCTCTACTCAAACGTAGAGTTGTCGCAACCATGAGGATGAGTGGAATCCTCATATCCTGAGCGTGAGGCAGACGAATTTGTGGATTTTTATCCATAATTTTGTCATCGATGATCGTTCACTCACTGGTTTACCGGTGAGAATGGATATGAGGCATTCTGAATGGTTGCTCTTCAATGAATCAAAAACAAAGACAAAAATATATTACAGTTTCCTGTATGATTTTCACTTACAATGGGTTTACAAAACGGCGACACGTGTTTCGCTATTACAATAGCTTCTTCAAACAAGATAAATAAATCACTATTCTATAATACGCTATTTATATACAAGTAGGTCGAACGTCTCTTACAATAAAGCTCCGACTTAGGTCCGATATTCGACCCAAATACTAATTAGTTACATACGGAGATTATTCCTAGAAATAGGATCATTGGCCGGGAACATATTCAACAATGGGGAGTTATTTAATTCAACCTGATCATTCAATAAATATTCTGAATTTTTCCCTCTATTATTGAATGATATATATGTATAACTTAAGTCGTATCCAAAAACTTTTTTCGTTTTGTGATATTCGTATTAATTTGTATCATGAATCGATCAAACTTTCGTAAAAATGTATTATACATTTCGCAACCAGAAAAATTATTCCATAAAGTGTTTTGGAATCTTCTCAAACATTCATTTCTCTAATATTTTTCAAATCAGTACTGCTATGCAAGATGTTAGAGTCAAACCCCATCGGTGCGAAAAATAAATACCTAATTTATTTTTTGCAATCGTTCTCCAATAAATAATGTGACAACTGTAAAACAACTTGAACAGTATTTATTGGTCGGAGAAATATACATATTTAAATGGAAATAATCATTCGCATAGTAGTCTAATAATTTAGCTACATTCCTGAACTTTCAATTGATGCACGTTTGCTGAAAAAAAGTCAACTGGCATTTGAGTGAATATAAACAAAACGTCATTTCTTTCCATGGCTTCATAAATCAATTTGGATTTTCCTTGAACTTATTAGAAGGATTTTGAATATTTTTTCAAAAAAGTTAAGGGTTGACTGAAACCATAGTTCACTGATGTTTATACTGGCCCTTGGTGAAACATTATGGAATTGAAACATCTAATATGTTGCAAGTAGTACTGTTAGTTGATTGAAAACGGAATTATCCAAAGAATAAGAATTTTCTCAGAACAATTTGCATGAAAGTTACAGGAATTGCCAGACTTGTGAGAAATTATGAACCTATTTTTTCTGAATGAATTTGTGAATCATCTCCGACTTGAAATTAATTCATATCAATACAGAAAAATTTCAACTAAAAATTCAGACCATCCATACTATTTTTTTCAAGTCAAATATTTTTCTGCCCCCAACAAGTTCGAAATTCTAATGTTTTTAAAATTGGTTATAAATAAACAAGATAATTTTTGTTGAAATTAAGAAAGAGCAACCATTCAGAATGCCACATATCCATTCTGACCGGTAAACCGATGAGTGAACGATCATCGATGACAAATTATGGATTGAAAAATCCACAAATTCGTCTGCCTCACGCTCAGGATATGAGGATTCCACTCATCCTCATGGTTGCGACAACTCTACGTTTGAGTAGAGAGTATGCGAAGATCTACTACAGAAATGATCCTGTGAAGTATGATCTTGCCGAACGTTCGTTTTACAGGTAATTTGTGGCCCTCGTCATTACCGTTTGAGATACGGTGAAAGTGGTGCTACCTACCGATATAGACTGAGATCACTCTTACATGAATTGATAATGATGATCTTTCAAGTTTGAATGGTTTGATAACAGTATTTCTATTTGAATTTAAAGAGTGACCGGCATGCACTGACAGATTTTCTAGACCAATTTTCACAGTGTATTATCAAAGGGATAAATGCTTGAAGCCAAAACATATCGTAAACCGCCAAAAAAACTGCGCTGTGGGGTGCTTTATGTAAAAACCATAATATTCGTTTTTTGGAACACACCGTATACTTCCAAACAGTATGCCCCACAGATTTTCATTAATTCATGATACAACTATTTCGAATATTGATGAGCACTCTGTGAGAATTTGGTTTTTACAATATTTTTCCGCAACACATTCGTCCCAAGTTGAAAGTCACCTCGTATCATATGACATTAGTATGATGAATGAAAACTTTGTTATCAGAGGATTTAAGATGAATATTATGAAAGTAAAGTGTTTAAGCAATAAAATGATAAGTATGTTTTTCCAAAAATCTTTAATTCGATGTTTTTACGTCGAATGCAATTGCAAAGATATTCCCAGAAAAAATGTAAACTTAATAATCGGACACATTAACAATATAGTACCTGAACAGTGAGCCAAAATCAAGGTATATTTTGGATAGTTTAATCGGGGGTTATATCCCGAGTGCACCAAGTTCAATCGGTTGAAATGTGTGCTGCATTTCCATGATTTGCTCAGCAAATGACTGACTATATGATAATTTGATTTCATCTAAAACAGGGTTTCTTAAAGTGGGGTCCATGGACCCCTAGGGGGTCCGTAGCATGTGAACCAGGGGTCCGAAGTAGGTCAGTTAAAAACAGTCTAAATTGAACAAAGATTAAACTGAGCAGGGTTTCCTAGCAGCGCAGTTGTTTTATGTTTTTTTCTGATTGTTCATTTACTATCGCTTGCCAACTGGGATCGGTCACCGACTATCTATCTATTCCAGAATCATTGAAATGTCGTCAAATGTTTCGAAGCAAGACCTGAATGCTTCACCATTTCCATTCAGTGTGAAAGCACCGATGTTTTACAATGCAGAGACTCTTGGTGTTTGTTCGTTACGTCCATCATGACACAGGAGGTAGTATCAAAGAAGAGTTCCTTTTTTGCGACTAGCTCTTAGCGACTACTGAGGCTTCCGACGTCTTTGAGATAGTTGAAAGATTTTTCAACGAACATCATATCGATTAAAGAACTAAACTAGGTAGCATATGCACTGACGGAGCTCCGGCAATGCTTGGTAACACATCTGGTTTTGCAGCTCTGATCAAAAAAGAGATCCCTCATGTCATAATCACTCATTGTTTATTACATCGACACGCCTTAGCTTCACGAGCTTTGCCCACTTATTCAAAGGAAGTTTTGTCGAAAATTTTTTGCTAAAAAAATTATCCTATCAAATTTGTCTATTTCTAGTCATGTGTGTCGAAATAACCAATGAAACCATCATTACACTGATAACTACCCATGGATAGTTTTCACGGGTAGTTATCACTTATGTCATGACATTGCTAAGCAACCAACACAATAAAGTTGTTTGACATTTCAGTAATTCAATTTATTTCGAAAATGTCACTTCCTCGCTTTGGTGTTCAAAATGATGCGGCAATTGACAAAATCATTGAAGAAAATACACCAATAGTAAAAAATACACTTGGAAAATATTTATGGAGTTTTGTGACGCCAGAAAATATGAATTGGATGGAAATCGTACTCTCGAAGAGCTTGCATTAGTACTCAAGGATTGGGCGATTAATATGAGAAAAAAGGATAGCACAGAGTTTAAGGAGGCTACTGTTAAAACCGTATGGAATATAACAAGCAAATTATTACAAGAAAAGTAGGTAAAGTTTCAGAATGCTGGATTGCCTCGGATTTCGATAAAATTGCTAGGGGAGCTTCAGAATATCTAAAAATGAATGAAAAGTACAAAAATTCGGCGCGGAAACCACAGCAAGTTCCTTTTCAAAAGGAAAAAAGGGTGAAATTTTAGGTTATGTAACGAAAAAAATCACTTTTGATTTGTCACTTTACTTACCATTTTCTGTAAGAAAACATATCTAACTATGTTTTTATGTAAGAAATATCACCCGAATGTTCATTTATAACGTTCATTCTTTGCAGATTTCCAATTAAAATTTCATTAGAAATGTCAACTAGCTGTATTAATTTCGGCTTCGATTGAATTGGAGCGACGTTGTCAGATTGTGAATTATATTCAACAGTTTCATATTTGAATGATTCGTACAGTTTATTTATTGATCTTTCGTGGTGTTGGTTCTACATTCCAATCAATGGAATCTACCTCTTTATGGTTAGTATAGCTTTCATGAATTTTTTTTTTAATATTTTAAACGTTTTTCCGAGAAAGTTTTTGTAGCCGTGTACTTATTCATTAATCAAAAAAGGATTATACGACTGATTTTAAATCTAGAATATCGTTAATCGGGAATTCATTCATTGAAAATATTATTATACGTTCACAACAACATTAATTGATAAATTGTTTCAGAAGGGAGCATCTCGTTCTACCCACAGTCTCCGAACATACCCGAATGATTCAACTTTTACAAAATTCATCCTTCTTGTCGATAGATCCACGATGAATGTGTTAGGTTGAGTCAGGTTAGTTAGGTTTGGTTGGGAGCATGTTGTTGCACCCACATTTCGTTCTCCCTACAGTCTCCGAACATACCCGAAAGATTCAACTTTTGCAAAATCTTGTTGATAGGTCCACAATGAATGTGTTAGGTTAAGTCAGGTTAGTTAGGTTTGGTTGAAATCGATTTGATAAAAACATTTGTTTTTCGCAAAGTTAGTTAGGTTTGGTTGGGATAGATTTAATAAAAGTTAAAAGTATTACGTTTTACGCTAGTTTCATAGTTTTGGCTACATTAGATATAAGTATTTGATTTTTCAATTTGGCAACGTTGTTTGAGATTCAAAACAGTCTTGAGCTGTCAAAATGACGGTACAAACTATAATATTGCTTTGTCTGTTTCTTACCACCTTAAAATAAAATAAAAATCTTCACTTGGAGAATATATGGGCACATTTTCTTAATAAATTCAAAGAATGGTGTGTGTGAATAATGTTCTATCGGAAAATCGGGTATGTACACTGAGAAAATAACAGTTCAGAGTAGAATTTCGGAATCTGGATTGAGTGATTATAAACATTTTCTTATCGAAAAAATGACTTTTTCATGGTTTCCGCGCCAAATTTTCAATTTTTTTATCCATCTTGAGCCTTTTTGAACGTTCTCCAAAATTTTTGTGGAAATTGGAGGCAATCCAGGATTCTGAAACTTTTCCGAAAAGTATTACAAGGAGTATAATATCATGCTAGATCCCTTTAAAAGTGTTGCATTCAAACAAGCGCGGAATGCACGCGACGCAGCACGAAGAAATTTACAAATAGATCCCACTAAACGCAAAACAAGCTCAGTACCATTAACTTCAAATGAAATGAGTAAAATTATAAACTTTTGGGATGAAAATACCCCTATAGGACTCCTACGCAAATTTTATCACATAGCAGCGGTGGAATTGGCTTGGAGAGGTGGTGAAGGTGCTACAATTTAGCCATCCAATTTTCAGTAAAACCTGCCAAGGGGGTTCAAAGAACTGCGCCTCTAGCAAATGGTTAGTTCAAAATAGTGATAACAATGCTTGTCCTGTCAGATTATTCATTAAATTATTATCAAAACGAGGCACAAATATCAAGACAAATAGACTATTTTTAAGGCCAAATCGTCAGTGGAAGACAGGAAGCGATAACTGGTATGACAATATGCCTCTGGGTAGAAATATAATCAACGGATGGACGAAATCTTCTGCTGAAGCAATTGGCTTGGATACGAAACAGAGGAAAATAACCAATCACTCTAATAGAGCAACTGCAGTCAGTCAACTAGCTAAGAGTGGAGTTCAAGAACAGCAATTGTTGAAAATTACTGGGCACAATAATGGAAATTCCATAAAACCTTATTTGAATATTGATCAGGAACACCATAACCAAATAATCAATAGTATGCGTGGAAACACCTATGCAGTAACCGAGGCAAATACAGCAAGATCAACGGAATATCATTATACGAAATGTTCTTTTAATAACTGTGTGTTCAATAAATAATTTTGTTCGAATTGCAAAAAATTTTCTCACCGAATATCCCTCGAACATTGATAAATAACTCATAATTTTATCACAACTTCCTCAAGCACGTTATTTTAGGTAACATGTTACCAAATAACGTGCTTTCGAAAACTGTGATAAAATTATTTCGTTAGTTATCAATGTCCTTGGGATATTATAGCTGATAATGTGTGAAAATAATCAACTTCATCAGAGCAAGAGCCTTAAAGGTACGCGTCCATAGGTACGCATCGTACGTATCGTAAGGATCGTATGAAACGGATTTTAGAATTATTAGTATAGTAAGTTATACATATGCGTCCACTGACCGGCAGCAGACGGATCGCACCTATCGGTCCGTCGGTAATGCCGATGGAATTGATCGAAGGGGCAACTTTTCCGACTGGTGCGGATGACGTCATGCGGATTGCCGATAAGTGGACGTATGTCACAATAGGTAGTCGCTGGTCGCCTCACAGATCATTTGAATTTTGTTACATTTCGACACTAAGTACATACACGTGCTTTAATTATATTTGTTATTACGCATATCATGAAGCAAATCACTGAATAGTGTATGATATTCTCCAAATTTTGATCTTTTTTTTGAATATGTCATGTATCCACAATCTATGTCTTCTCTTATTTCCCCTCCTTTCTTCTTCATCTAATTACAAAGCAATAATGACAAGTTCTTCATCACTTTCCATGATCGGAAACATTACACACTGTAATGTTTCCGATCGTCCACTCACTACGAAAATGCGAATGTTACTTAAAAGCCGAACGTCGCATCGGCAATCCGATCGCTACGGATACAGTGGACGCAGTACCACAACACAAATCGATCCGTTTATACGATCCGTACGATACGTAGGTACGATGCATACCTATGGATGCGTACCTTAAACCACCGCCTGTTCAAAAGACTTTGTCAAGAAATGGAATCCGAACATGAAGTACTGCTACACAGAAGTTTGTTAGCTGTCAAGGGGACAAACAAGTCTTAAAGCCCTTGTTCGAGTTGCGAGCAGAAGTGTCACTTTTTTTGAAAAATAAAACAAATACACTTTATGAATATCTCAAGAGCGAAGATTTTTTACAGGGGCTAGCGTACTTAGCAGATATTTTTTCTCATTTGAACGAAATTAACCTGTCTTTGGAAAAAGAGGACAGAATCCGATAACTTCGCAAATTTTCCGATGCCCGGTTTATTTTGACCAGTTTAATCGGTCAAAAGGTCTAGTGCATTTAATGGCTGTAAAACTCTGTAGAAGCAAAATAGCTTTCAAATTTTTCATCGTTTATTCGCATTGAGGAAATAATCAGACAAACAGGTCTAGTGCAATATATCGCTGTTAAACTCTGTATAGCTTTCAACTTTCTCATTGGTTATCTGCGTCGAGAGAAATTATTTACTTTCGGTTCGTAACATATTATTACATATCTTGAATAACATGGTATTATAAAGATATTCGTTTCTGACTTTGTTTGTTTGTATAGGGGGTGATCTTCGGAAGTACTGACCCGATCATGATAATTCTTCCACTAAGAGAAAGCAACACTATTCGGGAGTGATAAAAGCTATATTTCCTTACGATTGATCGAAAAATCCAGTGAGAGATGGTAATATATGTAAATGAAGTCGGAGAAAAGCGGGCGAGATGTGATGCTTAAACGATGTGCGCTGACTAAACGGTTCAGTATAGACGAACATAACGTTAACCAAAAAAATTGGTCTCTATCAGTTCTACTAAAAAGTCCGTGGTACGTCGACGGGCGAATGCGTACCATGGCACCAACTCCCTCGTCTTTCAATTATAATAATATAAAATGATAAAAACCTGCCCTTTTTTGTATTCCACAATACATTTTCATCATACAGGGAATATCTTCCGAATTTCTCAAGTTGAAAAAGTGTTAGACTGTATACTCAAAATGATTGATACAAGCAATTTTTCAGATACGTGTTCTTACGTATTCATATGGAGTTATGTTATGCCATGTTTCAGTCAAAAGATGTTTGCGTCAAAAGATAAAACGTTTCAAATGGAAAATGATCGGTCTCAGAAATATTTCGAACACATATTTTGGTTTTCTAGAATATAATTGCATCACAACACTAATTAACGTCCAACGAAGTGGGCAAGGGTTGGCTATTACTTAAAATACTATTGTTCCAGTATGAAGCCGCTCACGATCCTGGCAACGATAGAAACCATCGCTTGGATCTGCGTCCGGGCGTCATCACCGGCGAATACAGCTCGTCCGATCGAAGACGACTTCAGATACTACAACGTAGGGGTGCTGATGGCCTCGCACCTAAACTACCCCTTCGATCTCGAGAGATGCGGTCCGGCCATCGATATGGCGCTGGAAGAGATAAACGAGAAGTTTCTCTATCAGCACAAGATCCGATTAAAGAAAGTCCAGAAAAGGTAAGAGAGGTAGATTGAATAAGTGGGATGATAGGTTATTCATGCAGGCAGAGGCTGGCAGAGGAGAATGTATAATAGATGTGGCATTTGTGTGTCAAACTTTATACGGATCCCCTACTGAACAGCGAATTACGAAACATGAAACTCAAATATACGTATATGTTTGGATAGTTCGAACATATACGTACGAAACATGGGGATGAAGAAAGACATGTTGGATGAATGGAAACACCGGTGTTGTCTGTTGTCATATGTTTATCCTATGGTCCATGCTTTCGATGTATTGTGAATTCGATGTTGCCTGTATTTGATCGATGTTCAGTGTTTCGAAATTTCATATTCTGATGGTTTCCCACTTTTTACTGCCTGCCTCTGAATGAGAAAGTACTTGAGAACCAGAATTGGAGAAAATTTTTCATACTCTATTCACGTTTAAAGGTAGAGTGCGCGTAAACATACACCTAGCATGATCGGCACGTGGACAATTAGTGCTTACGTTTCGATTGGCTGGCTGTAATATCGAAGAGCGCACAGAGTTGTATTAGGCTGTTACCAGGCGCGGATACAAGGGAGGGTAATAGGGTAATTACCCCCCCCCCGAGCTGCGAATACTTTTAAACACGTTTATTCAACACGGGCGCGAGGGCGCTAGACATATGGCGCCAGCAGTTTCTCCAACGCGGGCAAAAAGGTAAATTGCCACCTTTTTTTTTATATACTATCTAATTTTATAGCTCATTTTATTAATCAATAGATGGCGGCTCACGGCACAGGTGTATAGAAGAAAAATACAAAAATGGAAAAAATATTTTTGTAATAAAGATTTGTTCGTCCAAATGCTGCAAATTTTGTTTTTTTTTCTTATATTTCCATTTCGTACTGTATTTCGTGTTTTTTTTTTCAAAGTTGTACTGAATTACTGAATCTAAACGTTTCGTACCGAATTCAGTACAATTGTATCGGAATGGCAACGTCGGCAACACTGAGATCGTGTTGATTGAACCATTGAACGACCACTAGCATTTATTCGGTCTACAGTCAGTCGTCGAGTCGTCGCCGTTACTTCTACACTTTTAGGTTTATTTTTATATTTCAAGAGATTTTTGTTATTTTTTTAAAAGAACGAATGATTCAGTGAAATAATTATTTACCCCCCCCCCGAAAAATCTTCCCAGATCCGCGCCTGGCTGTTACAGTCTGGTACTGAATAGTATTAATACTTATCGTTAGCAGTACTTGTGTTACTTTAGTCAATATGTCCAGTGCAGATATGGATAACTTTGAATGGTATCAAATGCTAAAAGTCCTCGAAAAAGAATGAAGATGAGGCATTTGAGTAGTATCTAATCTAGAAGAATATGTTCTCAGCGTATACAAAAATGAAGTGCATGAAAATCCCTGAAGTTTGGTTGATCTTATTCTTACCAAAGTAGCCATTCATACAGGCGTATGTAAAGCCAGTGTATAGAAAATGGGATTTAAAATAGGATTTTCCGTAAACCAGCTTGTTGTTTAAAGTGATTTCTTTGTTGAAGAATAGTGTTTAAGATTCTATTCACGATAACTGTTCACCTCTTCATGAAAAAAAAATCTCAAATAAATTTGCACCTTTTTTTCTGGAAACGAAAGGACTAGATCGAAAATTTTTCGACTTTTTCAAATACTGCCCTGATAACGCGCTATGGGGGTACCTAATAAAAAACATATTTGGCGTTCGTTGCACTATATTGTATACTCCTGAACAAATATGCTTCATGAATTTTCGTCAATCTCACGATGGAATAAATTCAAGTTGTAAAATTGGTTTTATTATATTGTTTCGCAACACAATCATCGAAGTCATAAGTCACCTGTCATTTACAAAAGTAAACCTTTACAATATTTTCAATTTGAGACATGTTTCTATGTGTAATAGATGCATCAAGGCAGCCTGTAATGAGTCGACGATCAAAATTATTGTTGAACTTGACTAACGCTATTTTTGGATTTCTCTTGAAGTAACCCACAGGGGTTGATAATTTTGCAGATTAAGATTTGTTTTAGCTTCAGGTTGATCCTCATTCAAAGGCAGACTGTGGAAAATTGTTGCCAAAAAATCACCGAATCTATGTGAACAACATAAGGTTGAAGCGTAGCACCATACCAAAGATATGTAGGATAATTCGTCGAAAACGTTTTTACAGGATTTGAAAAAAATAACACCGCTAATGATTTCGAGAAAAAACAATTTCGAAATATTAGGACTTCCGGAATATTCAGAATGAATAATGAAAAATAGGAAAATACCAAGGGAGACATTCTCTAGATAGTTTATGTATTATTAACTTTCATCGTGTGTCGGCACCCAAACAGACCCTTGTCCGCACAAGGCTTGTCTTCTGGGTGCACAAATTTTTACAAGATAACATTGGAAAATATAAAAAAGTCACTCATCAAATTGTCTTAAAAAGTTTTTTTCTCTCATCGGAATATAACCCCAAGATTTAACAATTATATTTTTTTCTCTCGAAACAATCAATCCATTTTGATGAAATTCAGAGAAAATGAATATTTTTATATCGTTAATGAGCTGAAATTTTTACGGAAATAATCAGTTTTCAATTTTTGCGATTTCAAATTGTTAATAATACGTTAGTTTAATTCAAGAAGTGGCTAGGAGAACGTTATTTTTCAAAATTTCAATTAGGAATTTTCTTTATATAAACATCAACTTTGAGATAATGAAGGTATTTTCAATTTATTTCATTCATTTTCAAATAATCTAATGAACTCCAGAACATTACCTACTATCTCACTGCCCCTGGTATCACATTCAACAAAGCAATACAATACATAATAATATACATATAGACCGCGGGCATGTGACGTCACATGCATCAGCCTGCTGGACAAACAAATCGTGTTTCCATAAACAACAATGGTAATTTAATGAGATTATAATTGCAATTCTGAGATACAAAATGCATGAATGTACCGTTGCCCATTTCAACTCATCAGTAGTTGAATTTGCTCTTCTAGTTGCTTGAATCCACAATTCACGTCTCTTAACAGCAAGAGGATTAATATTCTTTCTATTGTCGAAAATAGAAGGGAATCTATGGATTGAAACATCACAATCGCTCAAAATTGAGTAATTATCGGGTTAACTGTCTTGCTTATACACATAGGGACAATATAATATCTGAAGGTGATTTTTTCGATTTCAGCCATCGCGCAATGAACAACACACGACACGAAAAGAGCAAAAATGACTGCACACTGATGAATTTGTAAGCACTCTGTGAATACCAGTCGCCTTGTTCATGTAACGTGACGTCACACACTGGAGCGCCGCGTGTAATGAAATTATTCTTCCAAGCGCTACTTCAAAGTCCCACACTTTTTCATAACTAGAGATATTTTAATGATTCTTTCACATTTTCGTTTCATTTCACTCAAATTTTTATAATTAATCCATAACATAAAAATGAAAACTTCTCCGATCAACAATTTTTTTCTGTTCTTGTTCTAGTACTAATTTTACCTATTACCATATCTCACACCTGAAATTGGGCTCGCGGACCTGCTGAATGTAGTAAATAGTAAAATGAAAGATGAGTAAATATTTTATTGTTGATGGAAAATCTCGAACAATTATTTTTATTGAAAATAATTAATAAACTACGATTTTTCAATAAATGTTATGGATAATTTGTTGAGTTGTATTGTTAATGTAATATCAAATAATGCAGATTTTATGAATCGCTCACACTTATATAAGTTGAATGATTATATTGTTTATCCAACACATGACAGTTATAACTGTCATTATCGATGTCATTTTAGCCAAGTAAACTATCAAATAACACAGTAGTGTGTTATAATCCATAACTCACGTTCATATTTAAAGTAGTGCTCTATTCATTTATTACTATTACAAACAGAATTCACATTGTTACTGAAATTGTAGGAAAATGCAAACGGTTTACAGCTTTTGATAATGCTGGAAGACGCTGACACATTACAACCTTGGGTAAAATTCCGTTAATCGGGTTCCGCCTCAGAAATAAAAAAAATTTGGTGGAACTCACGTATTTTGGCCTCCTGGCCAATAAATTAAAATCGGGGTTTTACGCCTATGTTTGTTTCTCAGCCAATTCCGCTCGAAATTCCTCCTTTCTATCAGCACAATATACACATTCTATACCACCTTCTTCATTACTTTCCAACAGAATTATGAGCATTTTTCACTACAAAACTCTAAAATATAAATCGTTATAGAAATTCGAGGTTAGCAAAACAGTATAACGCGCATCTAACCTAACCTAACCTCACCTCGAATTCTTTTCACGATTTACATTTCAGAGTTTTGCAGTGAAAAATGGAAAAATGTTTATAATTCTGTTGGAAAGTGATGAAGAAGGATATATAAAATGTGTATATTGTCCTGATAGAAGGAAGGAGTAATATCGATCGGAATTGGCTGGGAAACAAACATAGGCGTATCTCCGAAACTAGTTGGGAGCCCCGAAAATTTCATTTGAATTTTTTGTTCAGGAGGCCAAAATGCGTAAGTTCTACCAACATCTTTTTTATTTCTGTATTTTGTTATGCACCGATTCTTCTAGGTGTCCTGCTACCGTCGAGGACCCATCCCCCGTGACGCTTCAAAGTAGTCATGTTAGCTCCCGCATTGGCCAAAAGAGTTCGCCGAATACATTATCAGGCAGTGACCGGTGTAGAGCGCTGGATTCCCCAATTTCAAAAACATTGCAATTCTTGAAGGTATCTTCGACAACGTTTTTATTTCTACACATTGGCTGGTACACCTACCATTTTTGTGAAAAACAAAAAGCGACTAGAACTAGTATTCTTTGGTCTCAAAGACATGTATTTTTCACATAAATTGATCGGGTTGACTGAAAATCCTTCTTCAAGTATAGTGAAACTTCTTGATTTCTTGGTTTCAGTGTCTGGCAAAACTACGTGAAAATATTTTCCTTCATCTTGAATATTTTCTATTTTCAAATTGACCAATTCATCGCATCTACAAGCACCGTTAATCCCTACTATCAAAGCCACTTTCATCAACAAGTAGTCGTCGTCGGAAGCTTCGTTTAAAAACTTCTCTATTTCAGGTCGTTCTAATTTCTTGTACTTCTTTGGTTTGTATCCGTGATTTTTTTTTCAAAAAGCTCATTAGTTTGTCATATTTTGAAATGTCCATTTTTTTACAAAGGTAAATAGTCGAGCGAAGCATCGAGTATTCGGTCCATAGCGACGATGGGGATAATTTTTTTTGCAAATGTAAAAAATAAGCCAATAGAACGTTTTCATCGATCCCTAATCTTCCGTGAATTCATCCAAGACTCGAACAATTATGAACTCTTTGTCGTAGGCATCTCGGTACTTTTCTGGCGAAATCTGCATCGCTGCTTCTTTTGCTTCCGTTCCTCAGGAACGTAATTTTCATCAGTTTTCTCCACTCAATTCAAGTTTTTTCTCTTCGAAAAAGGTTCCCTTTTCTTCAGAGGAAACTGACTAGCGTCAACATTTATTTAAACATTTGCTAACAATGTATCAGGCCCGTGGCAGCCAAATAAACAACCTACTTTGACCAAAATGTAAAGAAGTCACTGTCAAGTTATTCTGACATTTATAGGTTACCGAGACACAAGTAGCCTTGATTTGATCACGAAACTTACATTATCTCATAATAAAAATGATTTCCACTAGTTGGATAAAAAATTGTATGCCACTCGTGTGTTATGTTTCCTAAGTCACTTGAGAATTTATATTTATGAATCTTTCTCACGTGACATATTTTCAACATGATATGACACCAGTACCATAAATAACTATTGAACAATCAACCTTTGGTAGAAGTCCATCATGTCTCGAAGTGGAGTGTAGCAGATTTACGATGAAGATAAGCTCAAAGTCGTCTCCACAATTTAATATACCATAAGGTGTTAGGATAGTAGTTCAGTACATGAGCTTTTCTTCATCGTAAATATTGAACAATCATTTGATATTCGTAATTTCTCATAAAGTTAAGGAATTCTTCATTCTCTTCATTTCATGTTTAATACAAAATGTACTGAAAATTTTTTAAAGATATTTTTAGGATGTCGATAGCTCCCTATGAAAACTACACCAAAATTCAAAGGGCAGCTATACATTACACTGCATCACCTATTCAAATCCATTCACGTGTAAGCATTACAACAAAGTAAATACTGATCCTTATTTAAAAGTTGACGATATCCTGAATCAAACGACACGGTATACCAGCTTATTCGGTACTTCAAAGTGAATGGGTTACTTAACGAAAAGTACTTTTCTGTCAAAAGTTATGCGAACTAGGATCAACATTCACCGATGATAACGATAATAAACTTCTTAATAAATTGAATCATACATTTGATTACATAATTCACCTGTGATCAAGTTAAAATGAAATAATAGATAGCAGATAACCTAGAACCCTTCTTGAACTTTACCAGGTATCATCTCAATAGTAAACAATCCATTCATTCGGATAGTGGGTGAAAGGGCTTTTATATAAGTAGATTATCAGGGTTGGGCCAGACAGGTAGGAAATTACAATATTTACCATATTGTTTGAACAATTATGAGGGAAGGGAAGTTGTGAAATTGATCAGTGTATATTTTGTCCGAGTTGAGGAAGTTATTAGCAAGAAATGCAGATATGCATTCAACTCGATATAATTCGAGATATGAGGTGAACATTAGATATATACCATTAGTATTTGGTGTCGCATGTTGCCTTCAAAGTCGAATTTTCATTCGGAAATTAGTACGAAAAAGGTCATTTTTTTGTAGAGGTCGACGAAAACAATTTTCAAGTTATAGTAGCCCATTTTATTTATCAGTAACCAACTACATTATAGCTATCCTATAGTCGTGCAGCGTGAAGTCTACTTTGTAGCCCGCTCGGGCCTAAAGTTCACTTGACAAAACTATCCTGCATTTCAACGTTCCATGATTTACAGTGTTTCCTTAGCAACTATGTGATATCTAATTGAGATCTGAGTGAATTTATCAAAGGTAATACCACGAGTCCTTCAAATTTAATCGATAAATTTTCATTTTCCACAAAATCTTTTTTATTTGGCAAAAGTATGAAAACAAACCGATTGATAAAATCACGAGTCCGTAGGACTCGGATTCGGTTTTTTGAATGCTTTTGCCTCAAAATAAAAAAGTTTGAGTGTTTCAATAATGAAAATTTATCTTATTAAATTTGAAGAACGAGTTGTATTTGAAGGGATTATTTTTTGAACAAATAGAAGGAAGAACAATTTGATTGTTCAGTATTTCATTTACACGAGAAGGAAAGGAGAATACCCAGGTGAAAATTTTAAAAATTTGAAATGTCGAACAACGATGTATGCCCTCTATGATCCAGAAGAGATATGATGCTTACGCAGTGAATATGATAATGCTTGCCGACGATACCAAGAGATGGCGTCACACCTCTCATTGTACAAGGTTGATAATTGAAAATTTCTTATGAAATGAAAATCGCGCCAGAAGGAACATAAAATAATTCGTTATGTCGTTGTATCAAAATCTTCATACAACGGTTTCTTCTCATACAACAAAAAATGAATTGTATTTAATAAAAACTAATTGTAAATTGCACGCAATCTTCATTTGAGTTAAGGAAACCTTAAATATTTGAATCGGTCGTTCGCTATATCTGTCATAAAGTTGGGGTTATGATCTATTTACGTGTTTGAGTGTTCATTGAAATGTGTTATGTTATTATTATGCTGAAAAAGTGAAAAGTGAATGACTATTAATAATAAGGTGACTCTTCATTCATGATAATTTATATAAATATGAGCCAGTTCAATAGAATCGACGCGGTAAACCGTATAGTTTTGACAGTTCAAAGGTAAACAACGTTTTATCGAAAGGGCCAGGGGGTCTATTCTTGATCCTTCGCAAGAAAAGTTCATGTTGGTATTCGCACATTCTAATGTCCATTCAGAGCTTCCACTATTCAGTTTAAATATTAGAATGTGATCATAAATGCGAATGCTCCGTTTGCGAACGGTCAAGAATAGCACCCCAGGCAGTTTTATCAGTATAATACCCAATGATTGGCTAGAATAACCATAGAATAACCCGCTACTATTGGTTGAAATGCCAAAAACGTCACATTTTAACAAGTGAAAAAAATATTAATTTAAATAATATTTCTATCGAAGATGAGGATTGAAGGTATATATGCACCACGGATATATAAATTTGTATTTGCCCCTTTGCGACTTACAAACTCTCGGGCCAGAGAGGGTCGTCCTCATGACATATAAACAACTACTTTATAGCCTTGGTACATAAATAACTACTGAAATAATGAAAATATGCAATCAAAAACGTTTTTCAATGAAATGTTTTCAGAATATTGTAATATGCTACTATTCTTAGAGGTCCCATAAACTATAAACGGTTCCTCAAAACTCCCTTACTTTCTACAAAAATAATAAGTTTTCAATATAAACAAATATATATTATGAAAACCTTTTTATAGGGCAATTACCAGACAGTAACTATTACTGTCTGCGATAATCTGATAATGTTCGCGGAAATCTATGTTTTGGAATTTGTTCTCGTCCTTGAGCTGTATGTAGATTGAACTTTCGTATATTTCCTTTGGGTTGAAGCCTTATGATATATAGTTAAATTATCTGTTGATTTTTTTCAATTAATCTTTTGACAATCCTGATTACTTATCGCACCTCTCGTATAGCGTTCAGATTTTTGGAAAATATACGGTGATTGGTACTGGATTTTCGACGAAGTAGTGAACTAAAGAGGCCCACATTTCTGAGTACGCCTACACCTTGATTTCATGTTTTTAAATGATCATCGCCATTATCATGTATTCAAAAACACGTTTGGAGTTCATCTAGAGCAGAAAATCTCCAAATTATCCTCCGAATATACAAACTTTATGTTATGAGTGAGTTAAGAAAACAAAAACTAATAAACGCTACCGACCGCTTCTATTTCATAGCCCCTAAGGCTATTTTCTCCACTCATTGGACCCGTTATGGCCCTAAACCGGAAGGAAATGTTCTCATCTTTGAACCAGAACTGCAGCTGTTAATTCCTAGAAATATAGCGAGGTACACTTTTGTGGGTACCTACTTCTGATAAAAATTTACGGGTCGATATTTAATTCATTTAATATTGCGAAAGATATGAGTTCATTCCTTAACCTTATTTCAACAAAAATATTCTCTCCCGGTGTTAATCACACTTAAGTTTCAGAAGTGCCTCCAAGACACAATTAATATGTGTGTGTATCCTTTTTTCTAATGTCGAAACGCATTACTTTTTATAATCCGTCCTAAAATCAACTCAGTTGCGAAAAGTACATTCGGCTATTGGGAAAAAACAAAACCAACTATTTTTCAAGTGGATTCCTATACTTGTGAGTTAGAAATAACTCACCTTTCAGGACATTCATTTGGTTTGGATTATTTCAATGTTACAATGAAATATCACAATCTATCTCATACCGGGTGGCAAAAATTTGATTCCACATTATTGCTATATCGGTTACGGTAGGAAATATAATGTTTTAATTGGACAAAAGTATATTCTATAATATAATGAATTTATGTCGAAAAGAACAAGCTATTTTGGTCCATTTTTGAATATCTCTAAAAAAATTAAATCGTTGATTGTTATGCTCTGGTATCTATTATACAAAATATAAACAAAGTTTGAAGAGGTATTTGATCAAGCACCATGAAAGCTACATCATGGACTGATTATATCTTCAATAAGACGTTCCGTTTGCTTAGTGCCACCCACAGCTATTTTTTTTTTCAAATACGAATCTGTATGTTTCAAGGCAAATTTTAATGCATCTTTCAATTCTGCACTCATCAATTCATAGCACTTCAACTTTCTCTCCATTTTTTTGTTCTAATAACTTTGGAAAGAAAAGAAAAGGAGTCAAATTGCCGTCTCAGTATACTGGCTACATCTCTGTGAAATTCGAAAATCCTGTCGATTCCAATTAATTGATATACAGTGGTATAGTATTTTTCACAGTAAATGGTATTGGCTTATTAACTGCAATAAACTACCCGATTTAATCCCATTGTGTAGAAAATCATCTGGTAAAAGATGCAAATGTGCTACAGGGTCGAACTTAAGAAATTTGAATTTTGCATAATTTAGGAGATATACAAGAAATTTATTCAAATGTTAGAATTCTATTCTATATTTAGTTCAGTGTCGCTATCGCTATCCTCATCTAAATTAATTATAATTGGCGCAATTGATTTTACAGAAAGGAACGAGTTTTCAACATTCATAACATGACTAACAGAACTTTTCCAACTCTCGGTAGGAATGTCATTCAAACAGTTCCTGATTAATTCTACCACTTAAAGTCGGAGAATTATTTTTTCCGCGCACGCTCGATTTAAGTTGGTGCCACATAAGCTCTATGGGATTGAACACGCAGTAGTAGGGAGGTAGTCGTAACACTGTATATCCCAATTCTTCTGCAATTGTATCACAAGCATACGTTTTTTTTAAAGAAAATGACTGCAGCACTTGTAAAAGTTCTTTTTTTGTATAATTTTCCTCAAAATATATGTCATTTGCAGCCATGAAGTTTTGAATCCCCAATTTCGTATTCTTTGAGCCAGGAATTTTTTGCAATTGTCGACTATGATAGCTTGCGTTACCCATTACTATAACGCTGTTTGGCGGAATGTTGGGTAACAGACAATTTTTAAACCAATCTTCAAAAAGCTCTGCTGTCGTATTTTCGTGATAATCAACACAAGAGTCCTTAATATTTTTGACAGAAAGCCACATAGCGTTTGGGATCCAACCATTTTCTGATCCTGCGTGTAATATTGTGATTCTCTTTCCTTTATTTGATGGTGCTTTTGTTTTACACTTATCAGAGGAATCAGACCATGCGTGTCAAACCATGTCTCGTCGAGGTAGAGTGTTGGCCGATTTTCAGACCGGTATTTTCTTATTGACGTTATATATTCGGAACGCCAGTTCATTAAACGTGTGGATTCCATTATTACTTGTCTCTTGTCAATTTTGCGATATTTAAAGCCCATTGCAGACAGAGCTCGCCAAAGAGTAGTGAGGTTGATGTGAGTTTCGTCATTGATGAGCCGCTGTTTCAGACTTTTGATTGTAGGGACACGCTGCTCATCGTACATAGTTGTAAGCTGTAATCCTCTACAATCCCTCTCTGAGAAACAAAATTACCTGAAACCGGTCCTTTTACATTTATGATGTGCATCTCGGATTTCACAACTTACGGGTCTAAATGGTTTTATTATAATCCTTCAGTCAATACCATTTATTGTGAAAACTACTATAAATGTATTGGTCTTCAAAGAGAACATACGCTTCGCTACGGACTATATATTTTGATAAATTTGGCTACAACAGGCCATCGTTTTATTTGTACTATGTTTTCTGAATAGTGTTATGAGTTTTGTAATGGTCACCATATATGTAGTAGTACTGCCGGTAAACTCTGAACTTTCCTGTTGAAGAAAATCGCCTCAGATGGATCACCAATACCTTGAAAACTTATGTGTAGAGAGTATCCTTCTATTGAGGGCATTACTTAATACAAAAACGAAACCAAAATGTTGGAGATCTTCGTTCTTTTTCTATCCAGAAACGGACAACCTCAGTTCATTCTTCTAACAACATACAGATTGAATAAGCATCAATCATACATAGATTTTCATGAGATTTCTGGATAACTATAATAAAGCATTTAAGACTTATCTTTTCCATATGATTTGGTAAATCTGGACTGTTTTCGATCATTATTCAATAGTTTTCCACCTAGATAATGCGAGATATTTTCTCTGGTGTGTTTGAAGAGATGGACAAAAGTATATTCCCTGCCTTTTTTTGCTCACTAACTGAAAAAATGGTTCATTTCATTTTTGATGTATGGATAGAATTATGTTGAATACGTCGATCAACATAATTCTCACCCATTTACAAGTCTTCGCGACCCTTCTTTCTGTATAATCTACGTTATCCGTCGTAGTGGAATGAAATGATGACCTTGCTTTAATATTCATGTCAGCTCTAATTCTACCCTGGTAAGAAGCGTCAACAATTCTCGTTCACAAGCTCAACGAACGATTTCTGTTAAAAAAACAACTCCATCAATTCTCAGCTTTCTCGAATAATGTCTGTTATATACTGTGTGTCTTGCGAAAAATTACAAATATTTCAAGAAATCATTTTTAGCTAGAAGAGAAGAGAATCGTACAGTGGTCAGATAACAGAATGGAAAAATTAAATGTTATTTATTCCTTTGGAGAGATTACACCAAATCAGTAACATATGATTTGTCATGATACGTCTTACCACTAGCAGTTCTTGTTCGCCGGCATGTTTTCTGCGTTTGAGTATATAGCCTAAGCGGTGCAAAACTGAATTTCTGATGAAAATAATTCACTCTACATGTGGCCAGTTGTGGCACCAGGCACCAAACAAATCAATATTTGATTAATTATAATTACTTGAATATATTATACTCATTAGAATGCTAATGAGTCATATTTTTGATATGCAAATTGTCCATCTGCATGACAAAGAAATAAATTCAGATGCTCAATATACGTTATTATAATATGAATCATACAAAATAGTCAAATTCGGAGAGGGATACAAGGTAAGTTGAACTAAATTGGTATTACCAAGCTCACTTTTTTAAAAAAAGAACGATCACCACATATTTGAAACTTCCGTGAGTAGCTTCATTCAAACGAGTCTACTACCAAATTAACGATGACTCGGTAAAAATAATAATAATAGAATGGGGTAACATGAACTTGGTGGAATTTAGTGCTAGGAAAACCCAGGCATGCCTCTTCTCAAGGAAAGCCTATCTATCAGCATCTAGTATTCAGATGTCAGGTATAACTGTTCCTACAAAGTCAAGTATATCGATGCTAGGAATTACGATCAGTAATAATCTCTCATGGGAAAACCATGTGAGATCGATCGCTAAAGGTGCTTCCCAGAAACTTGGATTTCTATTTCGTGCGAAGAAATACTTCACTTCTCGTCTGCTTCTAATGACCTGTCTTGGAATATAGTTCTCATATGTGAAATTCGGCACCAAAATATTCATTGAGGCTTCTCGATTTTGTTCAGAGGAAGGGAATCCGTCTTATTGGTGATTCTTCGCTCACAGACTCCCTCACTTCATTGGAACATCGTATAAAGGTCGGAGACTTGTCTATCTTCTATAGATATTTTCACGGTCGGTGCTCTTCTGAATTGTTATCAATCGTTCCACCCTTGGCAATATCTACACGGATGACTCGACGAGTACAGAATTCCCACTCCTTTGTTGTGAACTTGGAGACCTGTCGAACCCCTCTTGCTCGGAGATCTTTTTTAAATAGAACAGCTGAGCTTTGGAACTCCGTGTCGAGAGAGGTTTTTACTGAGGCGTACAAACTTCAAAAATTCAAAGTGAATGTCAATTCGTATCTCCTGTCCCTTGATTCACGCGTTGTTCTTTAAACACTACAGAGCTTCTCTTTCGTGTGAATCTGCATATATAAAAAAACCGTTTTCCCGACTCAAAATCACTGAAGTCCTGCATTTTCAGGGGTAATATAATAAGTGGTATGATTATTACCGATAATTTTTTGGAATATTAATGAATTGCAATCCCAAAGCTGAAAATACAACGAGTCCGCAGGACGAGTTGTATTTTCTTGCATTGGGATTGCCCATGAATTGATATTCCAAAAAATTATAGGTTGTTAATCATACCACGAATTATATTTAGGACGACAATATAATCCCTGTTTGAGCAAAAATTGTTGAATTGCCTGGTAATTGATTCTTTATTTCTGGCCGTATTCAAGGGAATACTCTTTTCCACTGCTTCATCTATGATACCAATCGCCATTTGTCCCCAACGATCGCTCATATTGATTAAGAAATATAATTAATCAAAACACATAGATTTGACGTTTATAATTTAAATCATTATTTTCACTTGACAGCTAGTAAAACAAAAACTAAGCAGGTTTATCACCGTGAAAATACAGCGACAAGCTATATTTTCACTGTAATTCGGATTCTATTGGCTGAATTTCAAAATTTGAAATAGACTGATTGGTTGTTAAGCAAGGAGATATATTGTCGAATGAATAACTCGTAATCAGTTCAGTTCTATGGAGTTACCTAGTGCGATGACAACATTGTATTGTTTTGAAATATAATTGAAAAATAGCTATATAAGAAGTATAGAAGAAAAATATCTGACCGAATTTAAAAGCTTACGTTTTATCCATTAGATAAAATTTTATACTGCTCGATAAAATGTTCCCGTCTGAGTTGCGATTTTGTAAACTTACTGTTGGCGAGAATCGTACAGAAAACTATGATTTGGTGTCAGTTACCTACTCAACTTTGCATGCACTTTTTGAAATGTTGACCTATAAACCTCAATGGTAAGAAGTGAGCTTTTACAGTAAACTTTTGCTGAATTTTCTATGGTGTGGCTTGGTCGAGCTGAAAAAATTCAGCAAGGGTCGTTTGCGTTTGTGAAAATAAGTGCAAACATTCGACATAGTCAGTGAACGTACTTGGAGACTGGCGATAAATCAAATTTTCTTCGAACAATTCGTTTAGGCCAGCCACAACTACCTACACCTGACACCTGTCAGAAAACATCCTACTTTCCTGGCTTATACCACGCAGGGCGTTGGATTATGTCCGATCGGTACCAGTGCAGGGTTCTCAAAGAATAAAATCCTGCTTATGCAATTGGCTATATTATTTTTCTGACAGGTGTCAGCCCTAATGTCTAGGTAATTGAGACTAGCCAAAACAAATTGTTCAGAAGATGATTCAAAAATAAGTTCGTTCCATGGGCCTTTTTCTTGGACACCTAATATTTTAATCAACTCAGAGGTTCTTGGATTCTGAATAATTGATAATAATGTATTGATATAGATAATATATAAGAGAATTTGAAAAGCATGTTGATTGGGTTTATTTTACCCGTACAAGAGTGATAAAAGACGAAATGTACTACGGAGCTTCTCAAGAGTATTGTCGATATTATTAGAGTAATTCCATAGTTCATTCATTAGCATTCATTACCTACCTATCCAGAATTCCATTCAACAAGTCCGGATTTAATATCCGAAAAAAATATATGTCGATCGCGATATCTCTCAAAGAAATATACCCAACCCAAAAAAATAATCCCCAGATGAGAAATATCCACATGCAAATTCGGTAGAAAAAGAAAGATGGGAATCGAAAAAGAACTGGAATCGTATCCCAAATCTCCAGTGCATTCGTTTGTGAGTTCCGTTCGAATGCGTTCACTCCGTCTTATTGAATAATCAAAAAGCAACATCTTGCGCGAAGCACGGCGTCAGCATCAACGGAATGAGAGCAGGAGGTCAAAGAGGGGTTTTCTTTCGATGATAATCAATTCTGTAGTGCATCTTTTGGTTCGTTCTGAATTAGAGTAAGCGTCTATTGTGTGGAACACATAGCTTTTTCAAATGAATTTTTCCATAATTTCTCATCTCGTAATTATGACTTTGGAGTTGAATCTCGGAATTCCGAATTTTATCCCAGAATTCCGACTATCTTGAAATTTCCACTTCAAACAAGTCGGAATACCAACTCCACAGTAAGTAGTTGAACGATTAAAACAAACAAAAGTGTATATGCTCGACATATCACACGAGGACGAAGTTTGAGCACGATGCTGTGTAGGCGAGTAAGTTCCTGAAAAGTTATAATAAAGGTAAGCGTCCATAGGTACGCATCGTACGTATCGTACGGATCGTATAAAACGGATCGATTAGTGGTAGTGCGTCCACTGTATCCGTAGCGATCGGATTGCTGATGCGACGGTCGGCTTTTGAGTAACATTCGCATTTTCGTTGTGAGTGGACGATCGGAAACATTACAGTGTGTAATGTTTCCGATCATGGAAAGTGATGAAGAACTTGTCATTATTGCTTTGTTATTAGATGGAGAAGATGAAGAAGAAAGGAGAGGAAATGAGAAAAGACATAGAATGTGGATACATGACATATTCAAAAAAAGATCACAATTTGGAGAATATCATACACTGTTCACTGATTTGCTCAACGACGACGTGAAATTTTTCCAGTATTTTCGTATGTCTCATGCGTCCACTCATCGGCAATCCGCATGACGTCATCCGCACCAGTCGGAAAAGTTGCCCCTTCGATCAATTTCATCGGCATTACCGACGGACCGATACGTGCGATCCGTCCGCTGCCGGTCAGTGGACGCATTTGTATAACTTACTATACTAATAATTCTAAAATCCGTTTCATACGATCCATACGATACGTACGATGCGTACCTATGGACGCGTACCTTTATTCAATCGTTGAAAAAAGTTACAAAAAATCGTTGGTGGCCTCGAACCAACGACTAAAAAGTTGATCGTCTCAGAGGGCGAACGCATTAAACAACTAAACCATTTGGACAGTATAATTTCAGTTGAATATTGGTGTGAAGAGTACATGTAAGTCCTACAATTACACAAAAAAAATTCAAAGATAATTCGATAAAATCATTGATTTTTGAAAATATTTTGAAAATTTTCATAATTAGGTAGACAGATCAGAATTGTGACATTTCTACAAGGTTGTCCCAGGTAACGCAAGTATTTTGTTCTCTGTGATTGGTGGAATTCATATCCTATGAAATCATATCCAAGATGCATATATTCCTAGCCTAGTGCGATCTCAGATTCGATATTGTTTCGTCAAAAACTCGAGGCACGATCAATCATATCCACGGAATTTACTCAGATTTCCAGTAGATGCAAGAATCGGGTTCTGTCATTTGCATTCCAATTTATTCGAATTTTGCTCGAAGTTTTCCATAATTTTACTGTTCCTTTCAAACAGCTATTGGTCGTTTCCAGTTCAAACCACAGTTTTATTAGTAATTTGTCGTTTATCTGCCGTTGCTTTCAATTATTGGTTGTTTTCTGTTTGTTTACTAATCAATTTGAGTGTTGTTTTAAATGGTGTTTCATAATGGATATCAAATGCTGTTGACTATTTGTGGACTAAATAATCAATCATCTATATCAAATTCCGATGGTTCGTACAAAACATTCAATACACATGTACTAAGTTCAACTGGTCAATTAGGCACTCAGATCAGGTTATGTCTGGGGGGCAAATACCAGTTTTAACCAATCACACACTTATAAAAAAGAAAACAAAGGAAAGTTCCTGGGGGCAGATACCGCCGTATTGGTTCATTTAGATTAATTTGACATTTTTGACAAGTATCTGGAATGCCTAATATAAGGCGAGATAAAAACAAAGTTCATCTTGCTCAATTTTCACTGTGGTAGAAATAATATTTGTGTTATTCGCTGATTGCATTTCCAAGTTCCAGCATTAGTGACAATTGTTGTTACATACCCAGTAAAAGTACCTATACAATAACAAAAATTTGAATTCATGGAATAAAAGTTTTCGTGAGAGTGTTTTCACAGCGCCATTATAGGGAAGTTATTGTGAATAGTGGAAATAACATCCTTTGCTATGTCTTGGTTCTTATAATCTCTCGTAAATAGATCCATTTGAGGTCAGCTATGAGGGTACACTGTAGAATTATTCATAAATTCCAAGTTTCAAGACTTCGACCAACAAATGTGTGAAATATTCAAAAATTGAAATAATGGTAAATACGATAAATGAGAGCATCAAACACAATAATATTATTTATCTATCATTGCTGCAACCAACATCTTGAAGAAATTAATTAAACACACAAGAATATCATAGATCTGTGAAAACAGCACAAATCTTATCGAGTATGATAATAAATAAAAAAATAAGAATCACAGCAAAGTTTTGATTTCTGTTATTATCACAAGAAAAAAAGTTAGGGGACACCCGGGTTTGAACCGGGGACCTCTCGATCTGCAGTCGAATGCTCTACCACTGAGCTATATCCCCTATGAATATATGTTATACGACACGAGAAATGATTCGGCAGCTTTATTGAGATTTCTAGAATAATTCTTTCATTTCCACTCCTCAACCATTTGATTTTCGAAGAAAAGACAGTAATACAATGACTAGACAATTTTCTGGTTCTATCTGAAGGATTAACTATTAGTAACAATGCTCTGTAGTCTGTAGTCTGTAGCTGTTCAAGAATTAAATGTGCTCAAATATTTGTGACACGATAACAAAAGAGAGAGAGATATGACGTGGCGGATAAACCAGTAAAAGGTTTCATATAAGTTCATATCTGGAAAGTGGTTTGAAGACTTTACTAGATCGGGCGGCAGTGATTGATTTTTTCGACTAATTTTTCAGTCTGCCTGGTAATACTCCAGTGGCTATGAGCAACTTGTTTGAATTTTTTTTATGGAACTCACGTAATTCGGTCTCCTCTACAGAAAATCTATGTAAATGAAATTATCGGCGGTCTCTTATATTTGGTGTTAAACTTCACCATTTTCCACATCAAATTTCTGGTGTTTGAACACACAAAATTCGTCCTTCTTCTGATCAAACACCACACACTCTCTTATTCACTCGTTTTCAACATTTTCATGCAGAAAAAATCATTAGTTTTTCAAATAATGCATTTATTTTCAAACCATAACCAATTTGTTGTGATGTCATAGTGCAATGACAGTCGAAAGTGATGTATTTGCAGTGTTGCCGCTCTCATTGTTATTGTTGAGAACTGAATGCATTTATGTTGACTTTTGGGGAAAGTTGGATTTTTGAAAAACTAATGGTTTTTCTGCATGAAAATGTTGAAAACGAGTAAATAAGAGAGTGTGTGGTGTTTGATCAGAAGAAGGACGAATTTTGTGTGTTCAAAAACCGGAAATTTGAAGTGGAAGATTGTGAAGTTTTCCACCAAAAAGGCCCTGTATCTCCGAAAATATAAGAGACCGTCGACAATTTCATTTAGATTTTCCGTAGAGGAGACCGAATTACGTTAAGTTCCACAAAAAAAAATTCAAAAAAAAAGGGCTCATAGCGACCGAAGTGCGTGTTACCGTCTGCCTTATAAAGACGAAATACTTGAAGCTAAAACATATCAAAACCTGCAAAAAAGTCACGTGCCAAACACAGAGCTCCTATATGCCCTTTAAATTTTCGTCAATCTCACGATGAAACTAGCTCAAGTTGGAATGGGTTATACATGAAGTACCCATTAAGCAGCGCGTGATTTTTTTGCAAATTATGATATGTTTTGCCTTCAATTATTGTCCAAGAGTTGGTAACGCACGTTTGATGAAGTGTTTTATGCACATTAAAATTTTGATATAATGTATCTTCTGGGTAGATGGGAAAGTATGTGTTGATTAAACCTACCTTGGGACACCAGGTACTAGGCATAGAGGACAGGTACCAGAAAAAAGCTAGGACCCAAAATATTGTTTTATTCAGAAATTTAAAAGGCAACAATCTTCAATGTAAAATTGAGGTAATTCCACAATGAATAATGAAGACAGACACTTTTGAGGGGGTTAACATGTTATAAATAACGTTATTTTTTCAAATTAACAAACTTACAAAATAAACTTAAAACTTACAAATAATGACAAAAAGGCAAAAAATATATCTATATCATTTCTCAGCGTTTGGTAACAGGATATTGTGTGGTTTATCATGTCATGGTGGTTGGCTTGTTTCTAATAATAACTTGGTACGTGTCTGTACGTTCGCCAGGATCTAAACACTTCCTAAATTTTGATGAGCAAAATGACGTATAAAATGAAAAATAAAGAGATCGAGAAAATTCTTGTTTCGCCTACCTCTATCCAAAGTATACATTTCCTGGCCTCATTGTAGGGAGCTAAGTCGCACTTTTCCTTCCTAGGAACTTACGGCATTGACGACCTAAACTATATTCTATTATATAAGTATACATTTTACCGTTCATTATTAGAAAACCCTGTATTTTGCAAAATGGTAGAAATCAGTAAAGAAGGTGAGATATTTTTAATAAGTAAATATACGAAGAAGATAAAAGTTGAACGGCAAATATTACGATAGAGCTATAGCAATACGCTATGTTTATGATTCCGCAGAAGTTGTCTTATTATTTTATGTAGGTGGAAAAATCATATATGTATAATGTGGTGGTAAAGTGCCTTTTCCTCCCTTTTACTGCCCTCCGCTATGCAATCGGGAGGAAAAGTGGCACTTTTTCCCCTTGTTTTACAAATAGCTATTATTCTCTGAGTGATCAATTGTTGCCCACTTTCCACTCTGAAAGGAGGTTAGAAATGAGCAGAATTGTGAAAAAGCTATTATCACATGCAGTTTGTTATCTCTGTGATAATGATTGTTCACATGAAAGAGAAGCCATTCGTAAAACTGATATGAATACCTACTACTGTCTGAACGCATTTCAGAAGTGACCTGTATACAAATTGCAACAGTATATTCATGGTATTCAGATATTTCCCGAATCCCTCGTCGTTTCCAACGCTCAGAGAGGCGGCTGCATGCTAATCACACGTTTGCCGGACTGAATACGAGTAAATTACTAATTGAAATGGCGAAGGACGTACCTAGTAACTTTTCATTAGTGTATGGTGGAATCAATTCAAGACGGAAAGGGATTAATATGCAGCCGGAATCCGGTTTAGTGCACTATCCCCCATCAGATTCCATTTCTATGATATATATTCAACGGAGAGAGCTTAAAGTATCGATCTCAATATTCGAGATTAGGTCAAAACACACTAAGACTCTTTGGATTCCATTCAGAGAAAGAATATTCGGAATTTAAATGGACAACTGGCCCAAGTTTACCTATTTCGTGCCATTTTCAACGCGATGTTCGGAATCAACGTAGTAGTTTTTCTTTAGCTGCAACATACTTCAGTTACTTCAACAACAAAACAAATCCACTTTGAAAAAAAAAGATCATTCTATGCAACTAGAAACAAAAACTCTTTGTGCATCGGTCCTGTACTTTCGAGACAATAAGGCAGGAAATCTACTTTCTTGATCCTAAGGGATATCAATTCAAGAGTCATTTAAAAAATATGTTAGAACGTTGCCCAGAAGTTTTATACACAATCTGATAGATCAGCCATTTACTCAATGACAATCAAGGGATATACTTGTAACTTGTAAATAAACCTCCATTTTATGTAAAACCCACAATATTTTGTCATCGAACTAGATCTCGCCGTTCATTTATTCGTGTTTTAATGATGTATCTGTGCATATATGAGTGTGTATATGTGTTGCTATAGATTCATTCAGTATACTATATTATTTTTAAATCATGAACAAGCCATTTTTCAAATCTTTGACTTCAATTTATATTGTTTTTGTACTTTCCCACACAAGGATATTTAAGGATCTTGCGGAGTTCTTTCTGGCTTATTATATTGAATTAACTAGTTATAAATTTCGTGCTTTCTATACTCCATATTAGAACAATATTATTATTATTACTATTATGCAAGGGAAAAAGTATTAAATTTAAGTTCGAAGTTGTGTGAGGAGACAAAAATCCGAGAGTTTAAATCTGATATTTTTCCCGCATCTTTAATATATTTTTCGGAAACTGAAAAAAAGACGAAACATCATTACAATATATCTAAGTCAGAAAATCATCAGTGTGAACTTCTAAACTGTTAGGCTGTTGTATTTTATGTCGCCAATTAGACTGCATTGCCAAGGTTACTTTCAAAATAATCTAGTATTATCTGGGAGAAAAGTGAGTACTTTTTTCCCCAGGAATTTCATGAATTTATATTTTGTTTCCTGTTAAGAGAAATAAAATATCAAATATTTTTGCCGTCACAGAAAAAATAATTATTACATATATTATTTCGATAGGCAATCTTGGTAAATGTCAATTACTAAGATTGCCTACAAGAGATATTTGGATTTGTACATGAATTTGCGTATCAGTTTTGAAAATGGCAAAATCAGAGTTATACGAGAAGTTGCTGACTAATTGGACTTGTTCTATCCAGAAAAGACTGTTTTTCAATAGACGCAGCAACTTTTCGGGGTAGATTGAAAATCTGCCCTTCTACACTTGTATAGATTCAAATATTAATTATTATTTTTTCAGATTGTGGTCGGTTACAATATCCAGAAAACTACGGAACAAATATCGATCCACCACAAAATAATGACGTTCAAACAGTACACATCAAGATGTATTGGACGTAATTATTTTCAATATATTTCAGGGGATGTAAACTCACATTTAAAGTTGTGCAAAAAATGTTGTTTGCATTTCGTGTATGAAATTCGTGTTTTCGTGGCACCACCTTCGAGAGAATTAACTCTCTCATATGCCAATGAAAAAACACTCATTTTACGCAGTAAATACAAAAATAACCACTTTCTCTGTATTTAGTCGATGTTTTAATATTGCAGCATCGTCCCGAACTAATTCTCCTGATCCCCTGAAAAAGTGATGGGCATGACTATAACCAAAAAAAAATGCATTTCGAAAAGTATTTACGGTTTTTTTTGATTTTTCAGTTATCCATCGTGTAGTGGCTCGTTAGCCCCAGGCTTAGCTGCAGACATGCATTTCCTATCGGACGTGATAGCTTTCGTCGGTCCAGCCTGTTTGTTCGCACTGGAGCCTGTTGCAAGGCTTGCTGCCTATTGGAACACGCCGATCATAACAGGAATGGGTGATCAGGTGGGTATTCCAAAATGTAAACACCGAAGGCAAGCTTATTTCTGTCTGTCTTTCCAGCCACCATCAGAAGGAGAGATATCCGTCACGTCTCGAATCCTCAGGAGGTACAACGCCAAAAATAAAAGTAACACGGCGGTGAGTATATAGAAAATTTCATGTTCAAAAATTTGAGCCCGTAAGATGTTTGCATTTTGACAAGTTGCTGTGCTATCTATTTGACTCAATTTTCATATGCTTGGTATACAAATTGAGCAAGAAAAAGCGATGTCTATGCAACCCAGTCCCGTCGTTTTAGATGGACTTTGAATGATATACACGTATCTGTCAACAGAGAGTGTTTCTGATTTTTTTATTCTTCACTTCTTTTATAGAAATTGTAATTTCTTTTCTGTGATTCGGAAATGAATAAATCCAAAAAATTATTCCTTGACCGTTCAAATTTGATGATTGTTGAACTCATTTTACTAACGAATGAACATTTCAATGCAACAATAAGAGTCATCTGCTTAAGGTGATTCTTTCATTTTTCGTTGATCACTCTAATTTTTTCCAGATCTATATAGATACTTTGATAGCTCCTAAGATTGAACTGAACTGGCCAATACTCGATGAAACTCCATATCAACAAAAATATCACAGGTTTTCCGTTGTATGCCATTTGTTTAATTCAATTTTCATATGCTTGGTAAACAAATTGAGCAAGAAAAAGCGATGTCTTTGCAACCCAGTCCCGTCGTTTTAGATGGACTCTGAATGATATACACGTATCTGTCAACAGAGAGTGTTTCTATTTTTTTTATTCTTCACTTCTTCTTTAGAAATTGTAATTTCTTTTTTGTGATTCGGTAATGAATAAAGCCCAAAAATTATTCCTTGACCGTTCAAATTCGATGATTGTTGAACTCATTTTACTAACGAATGAAAATTTCAATGCAACAATAAGTCATCTGCTTTAGGTGATTCTTTCATTTTTCGTTGATCACTCTAATTTTTTCCAAATCTATATAGATACTTTGATAGCTCCTAAGATTGAACTGAACTGGCCAATACTTGATGAAAATCCATATCAACAAAAATATCACAGGTTTTCCATGTATGACATTTTTTTAATTCAATTTTCATATGGTTGGTGAACAAATTGAGCAATGAAAAGTGATTTCTAGATGGACTCTTTCTACCTTTTTGCGAATGAATCAAAAGTCTTTGAATGATGTACACGTATCTGTCAACAGTATTTCTAATTTTTTTATTCTTCACTTCTTTTATAGAAATTGTAATTTCTTTTTTGTGATTCGGTAATGAATAAAGCCAAAAAATTATTCCTTGACCGTTCAAATGCGATGATTGTTGAACTCATTTTCCTAACGAATGAAAATTTCAATGCAACAATAAGTTTCATCTTCTCCATCGTTTAATAGAAGATAACAGGCTTTAGGTGATTCTTTAATTTTTCGTTGATCACTCTAATTTTTTTCAGATCTATATAGATACTTTGATAGCTCCTAAGATTGAACTGAACTGGCCAATACTCTATGAAAATCCATATCATAAAAAATATCACAGGTTTTCCATGTATGCCATTTGTTTAATTCAATTTTCATATGATTGGTGAACAAATTGAGCAATGAAAAGTGATTTCTAGATGGACTCTTTTTACCTTTTCGGGAATCAATCAAACGTCCTCGAATGATATACACGTACCTATAGACAGAGAGTGTTTGTATTTTTTTCTGATTTTTACTTCTTTCATAGAAATTTTGATTTTTATTTTGTGAATCGGAAAAGAATAAGCAGGAAAATAATTCTTTGAACGTTGAATTTCGATGATTGCTGATGTTTGATAGAAGGTAAAACGGTTGAGGTGGTTCTTTCATTTCTGGTAGTCACTTTAATTTCTTCCAGATCTTTAGATACTTTGGCAGCTTCTAAGATTAAATTGAACTGGCCGATATTCGATAAAAATCCATATTAACAAAAATATCACAGGTTTTGTAAACCCATTGTCAGTGAGAATTGTACAGGAAACTGTGATATTTTTGAGACTAAGGTTGGATTTTTTTGTTTCATCATGAAATTTTGCAGAAGCAATACAACATAAACACACCGTATCTACAAGCGACAATAATCCCAAAACACATATAGGGCGGCAGTGACAGACTTCTTGGACCACTTTTCACTAGTTTGCCTTTGAAAGAGAAAATACTTGTAGTTACAAAATCATAATCTGCAGAAAAATTTACGCTATGCGTGGTATTTTATGTTTAATTATTTTGTTGTAACACATCGATAATTCTAAAATTAATGTCCCATAAATTTCCATCAATACCACAAAGAAACTTGTAACGGTCATACTGAGAAAAGTTGGGTTTCATTATATTTTTTCGCAAAACATTCGGGCAAACTGTAGGCAGTGCAGTAGTTACAAAAACATAATCTGCAGAAAAATTTACGCTATGCATGGTATTTTATGTTTAATTATTTTGTTGTAACACATCGATAATTCTAAAATTTATGTCCCATAAATTTTCATCAATACCACAAAGAAAATTGTAACGGGCATACTGAGAAAAGTAGGGTTTCATTATACTTTTTTGGAAAAACATTCGGGCAAACTGTAGGCAGTGCAGTAGTTACAAAAACATAATCTGCAGAAAAATTTGCGCTATGCATGGTATTTTATGTTTAATTATTTTGTTGTAACACATTGATAATTCTAAAATTTATGTCCCATAAATTTTCATCAATACCACGAAGAAACTTGTAATGGGCATACTGAGAAAAGTTGGGTTTCATTATATTTTTTCGCAAAACATTCGGGCAAACTGTAGGCAGTGCAGGCCAACTAGTAGCATTTGGAACAGAATACCTTCATGATTTTTGTACTTTGAGCGATGTTTCAACGTAAAAAGGCTCCCAATTAAATTTTTATTGAAGAACCACGCGGCGCGTACTTTATTACAGATTACGATTTGTTTCAACTCAAATAACCAAGGGCATTCTTCGTTGCGTTTTTAGTTATTTCTGTGTTAAATCAACTATTACCCTCGAATGAGCACGCGAAAAAACGACTGCGCCTGCTGTTTGCATTTTGATAAAATGAACATAATGCTCTGAATGAAAAATAAAATGTCTATGAGAGGAGTTAATTTCCGCTCCTGGAATGAACATCATATCTACGAGAAACGATATTTACAGTCGGTAGCATGGTTCTATTCGTTTCAATCCAATTCTGTGTACTATTACAATCTCCTTATATCGATTCCCGCTTCCGTGTATTCAAGATTACAAATAGTAGGAGAGCCCACGATGCTAAATCGGGATTTACTCTAGCGTCATAGAGACCTATTGGGTTGCGAAGCTTAGATGATAAAAAGAAAAAAATGTTATATAATGTATACCTTTTCATCTGTGGGGAGCGGCTAAAGACTTTCAAAAATGTAAAAAACACTGTAGCATGGAAATACTCGAGCGCGTCTGATATTGATATCATCTATGACCTACATATTTTTAAAAATGTACGTATGTTAATCTAATTGTTTCCATGATAGGGGTGGTCGTACGTAAGGGTTGAAAATGAAAAAAAAAAATGTTTTCTCTTTCTCTCTCTCTGAGCGCGTCAGATTTTCTGAACCTAAAAAAAAGCTCTTATATAATAATCTGACGCTTTGGATGTGACGCAGACTCGCGGCCTTTATTAGAATGTGAAAAAAAATTCGTCATTTTCAAATACACAAGCGCGTCAGATTAAGATATATATAGTTCATCTTTACGTTATCTGGAGGGATTCGCCTATTCTGCCATTTTGAAATTTTTTGAAAATTTTTTTAATCATTGAACTTAATTGAAAATCTCAGGAAAAAGCATGCAAATGAAAAAAGTCTACGTTTTTTTAGTAGAATACTTGTATTTATGAGAAAATGATTATAAGCAATTACATTTTTAAAATTTTAATACGTTGGATATTCGTTGTATACAATATCATGCCACCAACGAGGCCAACGAGTCTGTGTGATCAACTGTCATGGCATTATGGCAACAGAAACCAGAGTGGGCACGGAGTGAGAGAGCAATAGATAGAGAAAGAGTGAGAGAGAAATAGAAACGTGGAGAAGGGAATATAGACATCACGCATTAAACTTTATCGATTAATTTTTATTATTTCGGCTTGTGAAAAATAAAATTAGCCACGCTCGAGAATGTCGAGATGACGTTTTTTTAGAACTTTGTAGCCCTCCTCCTTCTTTAGATCACTCTCGAATTGTCAGATTAGTGGAATATACACGTTTCAGGATGTAACTAACTCACCCTATCTGACGTGCTCGAGAATTTCAGATGATCGTTTTTTTTACTAATCTGATCTTTTATCCTTGAAGGGCGGCCATATATATATATATATATATATATATATATATATATATATATATATATATATATATATATATATATATATATATATATATATATATATAGGGCTCATATTTGGTAGAAGTACTTGACCGGGAACAAGGTATCCCCCTGTATATTTATCTGCCGCGCTTTAGTAAATCCCGAAATCCCCGCTTGGGCTCCCCTATTAAAATCATCGCCTTCAAAATAGCAAACATTGCGGTGTATCTCGGATTAACAACTATCACAATTTGCTTTCTCGACTAAAGACGGTAGATTGATGGTTTGTAAACTTACGTCTGTTGAAAACTACCTAGTTTAGTACTAGAGTTCTCATTTCCTTCACCCTAAGAATGGAGGTAAGGAGAAACTATTCCTGGACTAGTGAATGTTCCTTCAGTCACTGTGAATTCAAATGAAGAAATAAAAAAGGAAGTTTGAGGAAACACTGAGAAAAGAGATTGTTACTTATTATACTGTTATCTGATAAATTTTCCACCGTTCAAAGAGCTATTGTCAACCACTGAAAGAAGCACACATATAGTTTCAATAGATAGATAGATAGATAGATAGATAGTTTATTGACTATATGACACATACAGAGTATGGTTTATAGTACGTCAATGGTACAAAGTAATGCATAAATATTTCTAAATATACAACATATAACATAGGTATTACAAAATAAAATATATAAATATATGATAGTCAAATCAAATAAAAAATCTGATGACAAAAAATGATAATAAATAGAAACGTGACATATTGTTACAGACTCAAATTTTGGTTATACTTCATAACGGAATAAAAAGAATGTTCAAGTAGCATTTTTTTCACACTAGTTTTAAAACATTTATCATTCATCGATCTTATTTGGCATGGTAGTTTGTTGTAAAGCTTTAAATTCAAGGAGTTTTTTTCTGATTTTACTAATCTGTAACGTTGCACAAGTAGATCATTTGCAGTTGCAGAGCGTGTGTTGTGATGATGCAGGCTAGAAACTTTTGGAATGCTCTGCCTCATGGAATGAATTTCTGTCAATTGTTGAAATATGTATATGCAAGGAAGTGGTAGAATTTTCAGTTTCTTGAATAATGATTGGCAGTGTTCATTATATCCTACCCCACTCAGAATTCTTATTGCCCGTTTTTACAATTTAAATATTTTTACAGAATCAACTGAATCACCCCATAACACCGTAGCGTAACTAATCAAAGAATGAAAAAGAGCGAAATGAATGCTTTTCAACATATCTAAGATATCATATATATCATAGATAAGAGAAATGAGAATATAAAAAATGTACAAATGCGGTTTCATCCCATCTCCAATGAGGTGATGAATAATTTGCGTTTATTACTGAACATGTTTCTAGGTAGCAGAAGTTTAATAATATCATGTATTCAATGAATATGTTATTGAATTAATAATAATGGAACTGATAAAAGGAATGAAAGTATTACAATTCTGTGTATAATAAGAATTCTCATCAAGTATTGACCAGTTCGATGAAATTTATAATGAATATTATAATCTACACAATTAGCCTCTGAATTGAATTGGAGTCTTGGCATTCTCATTCCAAATTGCCATATATTATTCAACGAACGGTCACGTGATAATGTCATTATCACAATTCGCATCTGTTTCGAACTACATTTGCCTAATCGTTTTTACGTTAATCAATGTACCGCCAAATGACATGGATGCACTCAACTTGATTGTGCTCCTGACTTGATTGAGCATACTATTAACTCGGAAAATTCATCCTATTAGCATTTTTCCCCGCTGATTGAAATAATGAGTTTCTCTATACGAAAATTGAATGTCCAAGGAATGAATGCGAGTTAATCTCGTTTTAAGGAAATGAAGAAATTGCTCAGATAGCTGAGAAATCTTATAAGTGTGATGGGCCAAAGACGATAGTAATTGACAATAAGAGATCAAATCTGTGTCTTGACCCGAAGAAGGAAGCAAAGTATTTGTAACCTTGTTATTTATGGAATATTGATTTTTTCAAGAATAAAATATTTTCTAGTCCAATTTTAATACTTTTCACTTTGAAATATTGCAAACCTGGGTTTGCTCTCCTTTTAAATTCTAATATCTGTTTATGAGGGAAATTGGAATATTTCTCCCGGCAAGTAGGTGCAATATTACGAAAAAGCAAATTTGACTGACAATTCTGTCGGTGACGTATACTTTTTGTGAATTTAGACATTGAGTTCAAGAATGGAATATACTTCCTACTGCTAAGTTCGTACTGGCGATATTTCGAAAAGTACTCTGCTTTCTCTTTCAATTCAATCTTTTTTCAACACTATATCTAGAGAAGGATAAAAATTCGGTATATTTTTGATGTTTGTTTCATTTTAGACTTTTAGACGTAAATACAGATATATATCTTGATACATATATTACAGATAAATGCATTCGCTTTATATTCTCGATGTATGTTAAAAGAAATTAATATCAGAATTCATAGAAATTCTTACTATTCGGTGCTGCTTCAGATAATTTGATAAGATTCTTCGAAATATTGGTATCGACGTGAGAGGTAGTGGAGTTGGACTTCATGGAAAAAATAGTACGTCCAATATACAGTTCATTGAGCATTATAGTGTTCAATTCGAAATGAATTGGACCCTCCACAGTCAGATCAACCTGAGTAGTTTCAATTCATTAGGAAGATCACTATAGTGCAAGCTATTATGGCGTTGTACAAGAAGACCGTGTTTGAAAACATTCTCCCGGAAAAACTTTTATTCCATGATTTTAAATTTTTGTTATTGCTTCCTTTTACTGGGCATTTAACAACCATTGTCACTAATGCTGTAACTCAGAATAAATATGTTAAAGTGGAAAATTCTGAAAAGCAATCATCAAATAACACAAATATAACTTTCACCAAAGTGAAAACTAAGCAAGATGATATTTGTTTTTATCAGCGTCAGAATAATCTCCCGTAATATTGACCAGTTGTATGTATTTTGAATGTTTCGTACTAACCATCGGAACTTGATATAGATGAATAGATGATTGATTATTTCGTCCACAGATAATATAATACAACAGTGTTTGATATCCATTATATATAATATCAAATACTTAACAAACGGAAAACAACTAATAATTGAAAGTAACGGCAGATGAACGACAAATAACTAAGAAAACTACGGTAGATAATTGATCTGGAAACGACAAATAGCTGGTTAAAAGGAACAGTAAAATTATGGAAAAAAGATGACAGAATTCGATTCGTGCACCATCTACTGGAAATCGCAGTAAATTCCGTTGATGTGATGGATCGTGTCTAGAGTTTTCGACGAAACAAGATCGAATCGGAGACCGCACCAGGAATATATGCGTCTCGGTGAGTTGTGTCAAAATGTGACACTGGCATGACCTAACAACAGTCCTACAAGTGTTGATTTTGACACAACCTACTTCGAACTGTATCTTTCTTTAGAGTTCAACTTTCTTCTTTAGAAGCGGCATCCAACATTGGTCTATATTTTAAAAACACTAATTTTATTATTTTTATTTTAGAATTCGACAGGAACCCCTGGAAAAATATTGAGGAGCGTTATTTCTGTAATTATTCACCTGATCATCAAAGGGCAATGTATTTCTTTTATAGTGATAGTAAATGTTATTTGTGGTATTTTTATGCCAACATGCCTTCGACTTCAGCAATTTCGCCTTGTTACTAACTCTGGAGCAGCATGGTTATTCGCGGAACCGTCAACTATAAAACAAGGAGGGAGAGTCATTCCCTAATTGGTGGATCAAATCCACAACCTTTCTATCATGAATCAGGTTCACATCCACCAATTCCCTCACATTTTTTTCATGAAATGAAAATAATTTTCTTATAGCTCAAATCGACTGTCCAATACTTTCAAATACGAATCCTTCTCAATAATTTCAACATCTATCATATTTAAAAAAATATAGGGCATACATTTACGATAGTTAGAGAATTGAATGATGATTTCGGTCTTCACCGATGACATTAAACGTTTCTGTTTCTTTCCAGGGAATATTGAACGATAAAAGTAAATATCCAACACTCACCAGAATGTCGTATTGTCAATGTCGATTGACGAAAGTTTTTGCCAGCATATTCAACCAGTTCTCGTGGAAGCATATTGCACTCATTCTGGACAGATCCGATCTCTTTTCCCTTACTGTCGGTAAGTTTGAAGATACTTATTCTTCAATAAAATGAGAAATGAACTCCTTTATACACCTTATTTATTACACTACATTCTGACGTTGTTTCAAAATCAGTAATCTCTTTATCCACGAGTAATCATCTTTCGCTATTATGACATCACTTCTAGAGATGGTCTATATATTTTTCACACGTTATGCAAAGGTTCTGGAAGATCTGAAAAATATCAGGTGTTGATGAAATATTTTCATACGACGAATAGAAATATCTGGTAGGCATAATAATATAAGTATTTCATAAAGTGTTGAGAGAAAAATATTGATTTATTGAAGTTCAAATAAAGAAGAACAGGAGGTCGGAAAAATAGGCAAGGAAAGTAATCTTCCAATCTCAGCTTCTCCTTTGATATTGGGTCAGTTTGCAACTTTAATAAAGGCTTTTACGAATGACTATGATGAATATAAGCATCCAAATCGAGGTCTCATGAATGAATCTGGTTTACCACTTTTTGCTTATGAATCAGGCATGGATCGCAAGTTTAGGGTAGCACTTGGGGAATAGAAAAACGAGGAAGAATGAAGTGGAGAAGAAAGGAGAAGAGAAAGGGAAAAAGGAAGATTTGGTTTGCAATATGGGTAAAGAAAAGGGTTTTGAAATTTACCACATGGTTGGGCTTGGCCCCTACACCTTTATGAGCTAGATCCGACACTGTTTCATTAGTGAGAAGTTGCCCACAATTTTCATCCACAGTTTCTAACGTACGGTCGGTCGCGATTGGGATACGAGCTGATTTGCACGCAGCGTTGCCAGATTTTCATATCATCCGTAGCATGTATTAATTTCTACCAGGAATGTTAAATTACCGAGATTTTGTACTTTGAAGCCGGTGAGATTTATGATGACACCGTTTCCAGTAAACTGTTGATTTTTCATTTTGTACTTTGCGTGACATATGGGACGGATTTGGATATATGGAATTTCGTGTTGAAAATTGAACAAAAGATATTTTGTAAACTACGCCGAGTAAGAAGACGGAATGGAAGATCCTGTAAGCGTGAGAAATCAAATTTGCGTGACATATGGGATGACCTTTGATATATGAAATATTGTGTTGAGAAATCAAAAAAAAATATTTTCTAAACTACGCCGGGTAAGTCGACGCAACTTTTTTTGGAACATCCTGTTAGCATAAGGAAACTATGGGAATCATCATATTTACGTGACATATGGAACGGCCTTTGATATATAAGATTCTGTGTTGAAAATAAGAAAAGGAGTATTTTCTAAACTACGCCGGGTAAGTCGACGCAATTTTTTCTGGAACATCCTGTTAGCATAAGGAAATTATGGGAATCATCAAATTTGCGTGACATATGGGACGGCCTTTGATATATAAGATTCTGTGTTGAAAATAAGAAAAGGAGTATTTTCTAAACTACGCCGGGAAAGTCGACGCAACTTCTTTTGGAACATTCTGTTAGCATAAGGAAACTATGGGAATCATCAAATTTGCGTGACATATGGGACGGCCTTTGATATATGGAATTTTGTGTTGAAAATTAAAAAAAAAGATATTTTCCAAACTACGCCGGGTAAGTCGACGCAACTTTCTTAGGAACATCCTGTTAGCATGAGGAAACTATGGGAATCATCAAATTTGCGTGACATATGGGACGGCCTTTGATATATAAGATTCTGTGTTGAAAATAAGAAAAGGATTATTTTCTAAACTACGCCGGGTAAGTCGACGCAACTTCTTTTGGAACATCCTGTTAGCATAAGGAAACTATGGGAATCATCAAATTTGCGTGATATATGGGACGGCCTTTGATAAATGGAATTTTGTGCTGAAAATTAAAAAAAAGATATTTTCCAAACCACGCCGGGTAAGTCGACGCAACTTTTTTTTGAACATCCTGTTAGCATAAGGAAACTATGGGAATCATCAAATTTGCTTGACATATGGGACAGCCTTTGATATATAAGATTCTGTGTTGAAAATAAGAAAAGGAGTATTTTCTAAACTACGCCGGGTAAGTCGACGCAACTTTTTTTGGAACATCCTGTTAGCATAAGGAAACTATGGGAATCATCAAATTTGCGTGACATATGGGACGGCCTTTGATATATGGGATTTTGTATTGAAAATAAAAAAAAAAAAGATATTTTCCAAACTACGCCGGGTAAGTCGACGCAACTTTTTCTGGAACATCCTGTCAGCATAAGGAACTATGAGAATCATCAAATTTACGTGACATATGGGTCGGCCTTTGATATATAAGATTCTGTGTTGAAAATAAGAAACGGAATATTTTCGAAACTACGCCGGGTAAGTCGACGCAACTTTTTTTGGAACATCCTGTTAGCATAAGGAAACTATGGGAATCATCAAATTTGCGTGACATATGGGACGGCCTTTGATAAATGGAATTTTGTGCTGAAAATTAAAAAAAAGATATTTTCCAAACCACGCCGGGTAAGTCGACGCAACTTTTTTTTGAACATCCTGTTAGCATAAGGAAACTATGGGAATCATCAAATTTGCTTGACATATGGGACGGCCTTTGATATATAAGATTCTGTGTTGAAAATAAGAAAAGGAGTATTTTCTAAACTACGCCGGGTAAGTCGACGCAACTTTTTTTGGAACATCCTGTTAGCATAAGGAAACTATGGGAATCATCAAATTTGCGTGACATATGGGACGGCCTTTGATATATGGGATTTTGTATTGAAAATAAAAAAAAAAAAGATATTTTCCAAACTACGCCGGGTAAGTCGACGCAACTTTTTCTGGAACATCCTGTCAGCATAAGGAACTATGAGAATCATCAAATTTACGTGACATATGGGTCGGCCTTTGATATATAAGATTCTGTGTTGAAAATAAGAAACGGAATATTTTCGAAACTACGCCGGGTAAGTCGACGCAACTTTTTTTGAAACATCCTGTTAGCATAAGGAAACTATGGGAATCATCAAATTTGCGTGACATATGGGACGGCCTTTGATATATAAGATTCTGTGTTGAAAATGAGAAAAGGAATATTTTCGAAACTACGCCGGGTAAGTCGACCAGCTATAAAATATGGAATAGAAAACGAACAGAATGCTGTGAGACAGTACTCAATACAGACAAAAAACAAAGTCATCACATCAGTAATTCGTACTCATCCCAATTACAGGTATTTGGCGTGTTCTCCTGATGGTTTAGTTGGTTCTTATGGGTTGATCGAGGTTAAGTGCCCATATTCCATTAGGGACTGCGACCCAAAAAACGCCATATGCGATAATTTATTGGTTTACATGACTTCTAATGGCCAGTTGCGCAAGGAGCATGTATATTATTATTATTAAGTTAGAAATATGTTACTAGAAAGCTCTTCCTTCATGCAAGATAAATGCCTAATATGTGGTTCTGCAGAAGGAAGAAGTCCTACTGCGAAATGCAATCTCTGTCATCGAATAATTCACCTGAAATGCATCGGCACGAAATGTCAGGGTGATTATACATTTCCATTTGATTTTTGTGATAATTGTATTCAATAATTGAACATCTGATTTCACAATCACTCTTAATTTCTGTATTCTCTTTTCCATTATGCGCTTTGATCGATTCCAGTTTTTATTCACTAGAGTTCTATTTCATTCCCTTGGGCGTTCTTGTACAGGAAAAAATATCATCAACCTATCTAGTATTTCTCAGAATGACTCAACTTTTCAAAATATATTTTATTTTATAAACCATATTTATGCTATTATCTTCGCCGAAGCTTTTCAGTTATATCCAAATACAGTTTGTAAACTTATATGATAAGAAATTCAGATGAAAATTATGTATGTGCATGTCATATTCATCATTCTGAGTACGATAATTTGTAATCCTTCTAGTCTTAGTCTAAGTAATATTAGTTCCTCAGTTAAATAAATAGTTTTCATATTATATAAAGCTATTCTTCGAATCGTTTCTCAGGAATAGACCTATACACAATACAATGTGTGAAAGAAGTTTGAACATCGGCGGAAAATCAACGATGGACGAACAGAATTATACTGTCTGGCAGTTACACAGCAGATTTTTCAAGAACACTATAACACTAATCTTGCGTTTAGTGCTCTCTGAAACTATTTTCCTCCGGCGTGTATGGATGCTAGATATAGGAAAAACATTGATGAATCTGTGGAGCCGGGATCCGTAGTGGAAGCCGATGTGTATATGAAAATGCATGTGGAAATCACGATGTTTTGGTAAAGGCGATTCAAGATCAATACTTTCTCATACAGAAAGGTTATTATCGGAGCAGTACTATGGCTGTAACTACCAACTTCGAATATATTTTTTGTCATCGAAAACACAACTCGACATGTCCTTCAGTCAACTTAGTTTTATTATTAAATAAATGTTTGAAAACAATTCTTTCATTCATAAACAAGACTTGGAGTTCATAAGGTAGAAGTTCATTTGAATTATTAGTAGATCAATTCGTTCATACCAAAACGATTATCCAGTTCTATTTTAACACGTTCATATGAACTCGTGAATATAACTCACATCCTTTTATATCAGCAGGTAATGAAGAATAAGATTTTGGTCTCAAACTATGTAAAAAACTAGAATACCTACTGCATGATAAGGTACATTCATTTGTATTTGTGCTGTCAACATTGTGAATAACTGATCTGGTCGAATTACCTAGCTAGTTGAGACATTTGTCAATCACGAAAACTATCTTTACCAGGTATTTGCATTTGAAAAAGAATTCGCCTAGAAGTTTTGAGAACGGAAACAGATTTAGTTTCCGAAACGTTAACAGATAAGTATTTTCATATAAATCAGTTATTATTATTTTTTTGATGGGCAAAATTTAAGTTATACGAGAAGTTGCTGAATAATTGGACTTTTTCTATCCAGAAAGAACTGTTTTTCAATAGACGTAGCAACTTTTCGGGGTAGATTCAAACAATCCCATAGTTTCCTCATGCTAACAGGATATTCCAAAAAAAGTTGCGTCGACTTACCCGGCGTAGTTTAGAAAATACTCCTTTTCTTATTTTCAACACAGATACTTATATATCAAAGGTCGTCCCATATGTCACGCAAATTTGATGATTCCCATAGTTTCCTTATGCTAACAGGATGTTCCAAAAAAAGTTGCGTCGACTTACCCGGCGTAGTTTAGAAAATATTCCTTTTATATTGAAGGCCGTCCCATATGTCACGCAAATTTGATGATTCCCATAGTTTCCTTATGCTAACAGGATGTTCCAAAAAAAGTTGCGTCGACTTACCCGGCGTAGTTTAGAAAATACTCCTTTTCTTATTTTCAACACAGATACTTATATATCAAAGGTCGTCCCATATGTCACGCAAATTTGATGATTCCCATAGTTTCCTTATGCTAACAGGATGTTCCAAAAAAAGTTGCGTCGACTTACCCGGCGTAGTTTAGAAAATATTCCTTTTATATTGAAGGCCGTCCCATATGTCACGCAAATTTGATGATTCCCATAGTTTCCTTATGCTAACAGGATGTTCCAAAAAAAGTTGCGTCGACTTACCCGGCGTAGTTTAGAAAATATTCCTTTTCTTATTTTCAACACAGATTCTTATATATCAAAGGCCGTCCCATATGTCACGCAAATTTGATGATTCCCATAGTTTCCTTATGCTAACAGGATGTTCCAAAAGAAGTTGCGTCGACTTACCCGGCGTAGTTTAGAAAATACTCCTTTTCTTATTTTCAACACAGAATCTTATATATCAAAGGCCGTCCCATATGTCACGCAAATTTGATGATTCCCATAGTTTCCTTATGCTAACAGGATGTTCCAAAAAAAGTTGCGTCGACTTACCCGGCGCAGTTTAGAAAATATCCTCTTTTCAATTTTCAACATATAATTCCATATATCAAAGGCCGTCCCATATGTCACGTAAATATGATGAATCTCATAGTTTCCTTATGCTAACAGGATGTTCAAAAAAAAGTTGCGTCGACTTACCCGGCGTGGTTTGGAAAATATCTTTTTTTTAATTTTCAGCACAAAATTCCATTTATCAAAGGCCGTCCCATATGTCACGCAAATTTGATGATTCCCATAGTTTCCTTATGCTAACAGGATGTTCCAAAAAAAGTTGCGTCGACTTACCCGGCGTAGTTTGGAAAATATCTTTCTTTTTTAATTTTCAACACAAAATTCCATATATCAAAGGCCGTCCCATATGTCACGCAAATTTGATGATTCCCATAGTTTCCTTATGCTAACAGGATGTTCCAAAAAAAGTTGCGTCGACTTACCCGGCGTAGTTTAGAAAATACTCCTTTTCTTATTTTCAACACAGAATCTTATATATCAAAGGTCGTCCCATATGTCGCGCAAATTTGATGATTCCCATAGTTTCCTTATGCTCACAGGATGTTCCAAAAAAAGTTGCGTCGACTTACCCGGCGCAGTTTAGAAAATATCCTCTTTTCAATTTTCAACATATAATTCCATATATCAAAGGCCGTCCCATATGTCACGCAAATTTGATGATTCCCATAGTTTCCTTATGCTAACAGGATGTTCCAAAAAAAGTTTCGTCGACTTACCCGGCGTAGTTTAGGAAATATTCCTTTTATATTGAAGGCCGTCCCATATGTCACGCAAATTTGATGATTCCCATAGTTTCCTTATGCTAACAGGATGTTCCAAAAAAAGTTGCGTCGACTTACCCGGCGTAGTTTAGAAAATATTCCTTTTCTTATTTTCAACACAGAATTCCATTTATCAAAGGCCGTCCCATATGTCACGCAAATTTGATGATTCCCATAGTTTCCTTATGCTAACAGGATGTTCCAAAAAAAGTTGCGTCGACTTACCCGGCGTAGTTTAGAAAATACTCCTTTTCTTATTTTCAACACAGAATCTTATATATCAAAGGCCGTCCCATATGTCACGCAAATTTGATGATTCCCATAGTTTCCTTATGCTAACAGGATGTTCCAAAAAAAGTTGCGTCGACTTACCCGGCGTAGTTTGGAAAATATCTTTTTTTTTAATTTTCAACACAAAATTCCATATATCAAAGGCCGTCCCATATGTCACGCAAATTTGATGATTCCCATAGTTTCCTTATGCTAACAGGATGTTCCAAAAAAAGTTGCGTCGACTTACCCGGCGTAGTTTAGAAAATATTCCTTTTCTTATTTTCAACACAGAATCTTATATATCAAAGGCCGTCCCATATGTCACGCAAATTTGATGATTCCCATAGTTTCCTTATGCTAACAGGATGTTCCAAAAAAAGTTGCGTCGACTTACCCGGCGTAGTTTAGAAAATATTCCTTTTCTTATTTTCAACACAGAATCTTATATATCAAAGGCCGTCCCATATGTCACGCAAATTTGATGATTCCCATAGTTTCCTTATGCTAACAGTATGTTCCAAAAAAAGTTGCGTCGACTTACCCGGCGTAGTTTGGAAAATATCTTTTTTTTTAATTTTCAACACAAAATTCCATATATCAAAGGCCGTCCCACATGTCACACGAATATGATGATCCCCATAGTTTCCTCATGCTAACAGGATGTTCCAAAAAAAGTTGCGTCGACTTACCCGGCGCAGTTTAGAAAATATCCTCTTTTCAATTTTCAACATATAATTCCATATATCAAAGGCCGTCCCATATGTCACGTAAATATGATGATTCCCATAGTTTCCTTATGCTAACAGGATGTTCCAAAAAAAGTTGCGTCGACTTACCCGGCGTAGTTTAGAAAATATTTTTTTTTGATTTCTCAACACAATATTTCATACATCAAAGGTCGTCCCATATGTCACGCAAATTTGATGATTCCCAAATTTTCTCACGCTTACAGGATCTTCCATTCCGTCTTCTTACTCGGCGTAGTTTACAAAATATCTTTTGTTCAATTTTCAACACGAAATTCCATATATCCAAATCCGTCCCATATGTCACGCAAAGTACAAAATGAAAAATCAACAGTTTACTGGAAACGGTGTCTTCATAAATCTTACCCGCTTCAAAGTACAAAATCTCGGTAATTTAACATTCCTGGTAGAAATTAATACATGCTACGGATGATATGAAAATCTGGCAACGCTGCGTGCAAATCAGCTCGTATCCCAATCGCGACCGACCGTACGTTAGAAACTGTGGATGAAAATTGTGAGTAATATTTCAATCTTAGCTTCTCCTTTAATATTTGTTCACTTTGCAATCTGAATAAAGGCTATTCACGAATTACTATGATGAGTTTGAGTATCCAAATCGAGGTCCCTGAATGAATCTGGTTTAATACTTTATGCTTATGAATCAGGCATGGATCGCAAATTTGGGGTCGCACTTGGAAAATAGAAAAATGAGGAAGAAACAGGTATAGAAGAAAGGAGAAGAGAAAGAGAAAAAGGAAGATTTGAAAAATGAAAAACGAAAAGGGTTTTGAAATTTGCCACGTGGTTGGGCTTGCTCCTACACCTTCATGGGCTAGTTCCGCCTCTGTTTCAAACGTGTCGAACCTTTTTTATAGTTGTGCATGTCTAGCTTTCTGTCACCAATTTGCATGCATTTTCTACGGTTTAAACTCCACGCCATATTTAATGTGAACATATAAAACTGGCCCAAGAAAGAGACGCCATATAAGGGCTTTAGGAAATGTATAAACAGAATAACATTTTATGGTACTACTTCTTCCAGCTCTGTTTCAGCTCTCGGCTTCGACGTTCCCGATTATTATTTTTATTAGTATTGCGATTGAAATAACACGATGGCTAGATGTCGACCGACTTTCATTTTTCATTACAAATATAGGTCCAAGTAGCATCTTTGTTCTTGTGATTACTTTTCAAATAAAGTACAATCTGTAGAGAAACACATGAAAGCATATAGCGGTACACTCCACAGTAGTGATGTAGTACCTCAAGTCAAGAACAAGAATAAACGGAAAAAACTATTTGACGCATAGAAACTATTCTTTCAACCAAAATTAATTTATTTTTCCGCTTCTCCTACCCTATTACCAACTTATCTTACTATTGTTGAATCGTGAATGAAAAAGTATACAAACATCTGCGAGAGTTCAATTCTTCCAATGAATATTACATGCCTCTCGACATGAGATAATCATGAAACTGTCAGGGAATTGCTACAACTTTCAGAATCAGTAGAGAATCATTGATAATAGCCCGACAAATTCAATATCTAACGCTACGGCGAACAATGAATCGATCTAGATTATTTGCTAATTAAAAACATAAATCACTAAAGACTTCGGTACAAGATTTTATAAGTTGCCCGAGATTATTAAACATCGAGTTATGACCGTGAAGCATACAACGTTTTATTATTCACTTTGAGTAACAGAAATTTTCATCAGTAATTTTGAATTGTCTCATTTTGTCGTATGATGTCGCTGCTTCTATTTTATGTCCTTTCCATGGTAACCATGTGAATAATCTATCGATCTATCACGTGACGAGTTTCATTGTCTAACGTATGAGATGGATATTCGAAAATAGTGTTTGGAATGGAATCCGAATCTGAGGTAATAGTAGGAAAACATCGATTCATTAGAATGAACTACACAAATCTGACTGTGGCAATAAACATTTCATGCGAATAACTGTAAATGTGAAACTTCATTGGGATGCTGTCTGAAATGGAGCCAACTGCACCGCTTGGCTTTCATTGTGGTTTATCTTGACTGTGTTTTGTTGCTGTGGATTCGCCAATCATATTCCTTGTTCCTAAGTGATTAAAAACCTAGCTTTGTTTAAACCTTCGTTGAATATTATATAACTTAGTTTGACAAATTTTTGAAACAAAATGATGTGATTTTTGATTTTAATACTCGGATAATTTGGTAATATTGAATAGGTATGTTGACTGAATTGTTGAATTTGCTGAAATAGGTAACAATTTATGAAAGAAGTGTATTAATACTGAAGCGAAAACTGAAATCGAAAATATGATGAAAACCTAAAGGTTACCTACCTATTAGATCTTGAAGTTTACTATTATATCTGCATCTCTCTAGTGAAACGGAATCTGTATGGCCGTTATAGGTATTATGCCGATAGAAACTTGTGACAAGCGTAACCCTCTTTAATTCACATTAATGAACGTTCATATCTTACTGTTTTGAAATTATCCCAACACCAATGCCCTTCTTTAATGGTTGTTTTAATTAATAAGAAATATTTGGCCAACATTCTCATCATTTTGTGTTAGTTGTTGAGTTTTTCAATTCACAATAATTCCAATAGTTTTCAAACATTACCGGTATGTTAGTGCGTGAATGAAAACACGCTATAAAATTTTGCATGAGCCTGCGATGAACGGAACATTGTTCAAATCGCGAAAAAGTTTTAATGCTTTATTTCCGCACAGAAAATTGCAAAAGTTCTGCAAACTAGGAATACCGCTAGTAATATTGTTTTACAACATGCATTAAGTTTTCAACTTTGTTACAGTTACGGAAAGTTATGTTTGTCTCATTTGTTGTAGTTTTGCATAGCAATTTGTTAAAAAAAAATCACAAAAGTTCTGCAAAATTCATGAGTGAATGAGAAAAATGTTCAACATAGTTTCTTACATTTGCAACCATTTCTTAAAAACGGAATATGTATTTATCAAACTCGTTTCCTCAACGCCGCCATGTCTAATACACACAAGTATTGAGATAATTACAAAAGTTTTTATATGTGGTTGCAAATGAAGATAAAATCGGTTTCAGTGGATATGAAACTATGCAACATCGAACTTAAAACGGAACTTAAATTATTCAAGAAATACTAATCGCATTTTAACAACCCCAGGAAGGGACTTACATCACAGTTATCCAGCTGAATACTTGATTATCATTCCGGTTATGCCTATACATATTGTACTGGTTTATTGGATATGAATTCCTCTGTTAGTAGGTACCGGTGTTTGATATTGTTTAGTTGTGTGTGGTATACTTTATTAGCTACTAGTTTTCAACATTTCACTAGTTTGCAGAACTTCAGCCTTTTTTTGAAAGAGAACAAATACAAAATTACCTATCTTTCTTTTGTTTTTACCCTTATTTCCGTGTTACGGACGTGGTTGCAAATCAACGATAACGTTCGACGGGAGGACTTCTCCATTTTCAACTTTTATCTAAATCTATTGTAAAAATTTCGACCCTTGTTTCAATCAAAACGAACACATCATGGCGCAAATATATTTTCCGTTTGACGCAAGGGGTTGCAAATTGAAGAACTTCCCAAGAACATTATTTCGGTTATTTTTCCAAGTTTTGCATAACTTTAGGAATTTTTTTCGGAAGTTAGGATTTAAAAAAAATTTTTAAACAAATAGTTGCGTTCTTTTTGAATGGTTGCAAATTTATCAGGAAATATAACCAGCTATTTCTCCACACTTCAAAAATTTGCAGAACTTCTGCTTTTTTTGGTAGAGAACAAACACCATAATATTTTTCATTTTGATTATACCCTCATTTCCGTATTGCAGACGTGGTTGAAAATCAATGAAAACGTAGCATGTGAGAACTTCTTCGTTTGCAACCCATATTTGGAACTCTAGTGAAAATTTCGCAACTTGTTTTGATGACAATGAACAACTTATTGCAAAAATATAATTTTCCATTTAACGCAAGAGGTTGCAAATTGAAGTACTTCCCAAGAAAATTATTTCGGTTATTTATGCAAGTTTGCTGAACTTCTGGATTTTTTTTGGAAAAATTAGGATTATTACCATTTTTTTTGATAAAACGAAACTTTCGTTTTGTTCAAATAGTTGCGAATTTACCAGAAGATGTAAACTGATATTTCGCAATACTTCGAAAGTTTGCAGAACTTTTGCAAACATCTCCGTACAAATAATGCGAACATTCACAAAATCCTGATTTTCAACATGTTCCGTTCAGAAAAAAGGGTTGCAAAATCAGACTCAATATCATTTGAACGAACTTTTCATTCTACTGAAGTTTTAAAACTTTTGGAATTATTGTTGAATATTGGAAAAATCATGCCTATATCTACTGGCCTATCTATTCTATACTAATAATATAAAGAGGTTCGTTTCTGACTTCTTTTGTTTTTTTTTGTGGGTTATCTTCATTTCTCCTGGACCGATCATGAAAATTGTTTCACCAACAGAAAGCTCCACTATTCAATATCGATATTCCATTATAATTGAACAGAAAATTCAGTGAAAAATAATAGTATTTGTAAATCAAGTCGGAGAAAAACGGATGAGATGTGTCTATCGTGACTAAACGGTTCGGTTCAACATCTACGAGGACGTAGGATATTTTTTACGAACCACCCATTATAGACCGACTGCGATTGTGTACCTTTCATTTTATGACTTGTTGATTAACACACGATTTTTATATATTCACATATTACACAAGGACGAGGTGGCCGAGTGGTTAAGGCGTTGGACTGCTAATCCAATGGGCTCTGCCCGCGTGGGTTCGAATCCCATCCTCGTCGAGCTTTTTGTTCGAGTAGTTTCCCAATCTCTCTCATTTTTTATATGAAAAGCTGTGAATACCTACGTGTGAAGAATCGATAGTACTGCATTTCTTTAGTGCTTCTGCACTAGCAGTAATTATTGACGAGACGAGTATTATCAGCAGTAAAGCAATTTCAAGGCAACAAACATTTTAATAGAGATATTGTAATGTAATTATTTCGGTAATGAGTGCTATTGGTTCGGACCTTCATTGTCTATACAATTTAACGTATTGAAACTATGTAACTCTAGAGTAATTGAGCAATATTACTGTGACGAAGTTTCTATTGCTGGTAATGGCATCACCGGAAGGCGATTGCGGATTACCAGATGGCCTCAAAAGCTGGCAAAAAATCTGAACATCTCGATTTTTATATCGATATTATTATTATTATTATTATTATTATTATATATTTGACAACTTTGAAAGGAAAACTGATACTTTCAGAAAATCTTTTTGAATTTTATTGCTGCAAAATCAACAGTTACGTATTATGTGAAAAAAATGGACATACAGGATATCTTGTGAAGACAAAGGGAGTTCAATTCTGGCTTAACTGTGTTCAACTCGTCTCAAACCACTTGACGAATTATTTATTTCTAATGTTTGAGACATTTCAAATACCTACTTTCTTTATGAGCTGAAGCCGTTGATTTCATAATCAAAACCGCAGGTAATAAAAGTACTAATCTGGTCACCATTATGTAAGGGAAAATAATGAAATACACATGTACCTAGTGGGAAGTGGGATCTAAAATGGCATTGAATAATCATTGTAAACAAAGATGGTAATTTCTGAAGTAAACCCATTTTGATTTAATTTGCCCTCTTGTCGCTAGATGGCGGTGGGCGTCAATATTAAGATGAAAATAATCATGATACTGCTTCAAAATAAATTTTGATGGATGGTGCAAAAATTGATGAGAGTATCGCTCAAATTGAAAAATATCAAAACTACAAAATACACTGAATTCGATAAAATTTTCGAGGTTAACATTCAACGAAAGCATTGGAGTTTCCGGAATTCAGAAAGATATTCTACCTTATGAGATCTAATGATGTATTACACATGATATATAATATGTTTGGTGAAAACATATGGAAACGTTAGAATTATATATCAAAACACTTTCCCACATGTCAGGATGGCCGAGCGGTCTAAGGCGCCAGACTCAAGGATATCCTTGCCTACGAGAGTAGGTTCGAGCGTTCTGGTCCACTTTGTGGGCGTGGGTTCGAATCCCACTTCTGACATTCTTTTTTTGCTTTGTGAAACTTTTTTTTGTTTTTTCCTAACACTATACATGGAATTTGCATCATATCTACCAACAATTTTTTATCAATAATATGGAAACTGAGTCACTTCCACCGCTGAGATGTAAAGAAAAAATTACAAACAGATATATTTATTTCGTCACTACCAAAAAGCATCTATTCAATTATTTAATGGAGTGGACAGACAGAATTTGTTGATATACCAAAACTAATGAAAACAGAGAAAGGGATTCACACAATATACCCAATCAAAATTGTACACATTTCAAAAGATGAAATAGATGTTCAAAGGGCTACCATGTGAAAAAGGGTTTTCATGAAGAATGTTCCGCTACTTTTAACCTCAGGAATTTAGATTTGTTATGCCAAGATGCTAGGCCATAGCCAGGAAAATATTTTGGATGGGGGGGTTCTACCAGCATGAAAATTTCACATTTTAGCTGTGTAATGATAATTTGACTGCTTGGTGCAATGATCAACCAGTTCAATCACGTCTCACTTTTTTGCATGGTCAAAATAAAAAAATTATGCCCCGGGTGAGGATCGAACTCACGACCTTAAGATTATGAGACTTACGCGCTGCCTACTGCGCTACCGAGGCCCTTAATTTATAAAGTAACCTATTTTTTGAGAAAGTGTGAACTTAGTTTTTGTTCTAACAGGTAAAATTTTGGAGCAAGGCTTGAAGAAAAGTGGGATGCTGGCGTTTCAAAAAGAACTAGATGGCAATGAGAATGAATACATCGATAATTATTTGCGGGATGCAAGTATGTACGCTCGAGGTGAGTTGATACAAGAAGTTGAATGGAGTAATAAAAACGTGCACCAAATTTTTTGCTCGAGTAATTGGCACCTATCCCCCAGTTACGTAATATACTATTACGTAGGTAGTATTCAATTATTAGCAGCTTGAGAGCCGAATGACGTATAGAACATTTTTCAAAAAAATGGAAATATTTGGAAAAACAAATTCAATTAAGTACCTTCTTGGTAGTCAGATTCCAATATTACAAGTTGTTGACTAATTTTGTTTGAAAATGTAATGTTCTCGGCAGTTTCAACCTCGATTTTAATAGTGCTTGAAATTCAAATAATCTTACTTTTTGTCAGAAATTAAAGAAATTTCCTTTCCGTTTCCCATTTCATTAAGTTTTATTGCAAATTTCATTAATGATGTCCCAGTACGTTGCCATATGTTATACTTCTGAAAAATGTCTCCTACGGCAATGGAAATGACCACTTGTGTTATATCGTTGAAGAGAATTTTGTGTTCGATTGTATAATCTAGGAAAGAATACAGGGTTCTTTTTTGAAATTCTTGTCGTGGATCCACTTCCCCTCAAAACGCAAGTGACTTGAAATTATTCCATAATTGAAAATATTAGCCTCAGTGAATTGCCCCCCACCCCCATAATTTTTTCACTTTTTCACGGAGATAGGTTACCTTCCTATACTGTGGATATCGATAAATATTCGTTTATGAGGCAACATCAACAGTTTCGGAAGCATGTGTGGAGACTGTTGAGCAACTTACAGCTTGCAATTTGTCGCTGCAATTTGTCGCGGCAACTTGTCGTTGCGAGACATGTCATCTATCTGTCAGTTTGCATTGCCAATATCAAAAAATAGCACTAAATGTTATTAAGATAAACTCCTACATTATCACAACTGATATATGATTCTCTTCATTTCTAATAATTGTAATTGAGATAAATTCACCGGTAAAATTCTATTTATCGGGCGCCACCTGTTTTTTGAAAAATTTTTGGTGGAACTTACGTATTTCGGTCTCCTGAACAAAAAATTCTTATGAAAATTTTGGCGGTCTCAACTAGTTTCGGAGATACGGCCACCCAAAGACAGGAAAACGGGGTTGACGCTTATGTTTGTTTTTTCAGCCGATTCCGCTCGAAATTCCTCCTTCTTTATATCAGCACAATATACACATTCTGTTCCTCCTTCTTCATCACTTTTCAACCGAAATAACAGCATTTTTCGCTACAAGATTGAAAAATATATCCTGATAGGAAAGTGAGGTTAACAAAACAGTCGAACGCGCAAGGCATCGCCGATGCGAGTTCCACAGTTATGTTGTTAACCTCACTTTCCTATCAGGATATACTTTTCAATCTTGTAGCGAAAAATGCTTTCAATTCGGTTGAAAAGTGATGAAGAAGGAGGAACAGAATGTGTATATTGTGCTGATATGAAGAAGGAGGAATTTCGAGCGGAATTGGCTGAAAAAACAAACATAAGCGTCAACCCCGTTTTCCTGTCTTTGGGGGGCCGTATCTCCGAAACTAGTAGAGACCGCCAAAATTTTCATAAGAATTTTTTGTTCAGGAGACCGAAATACGTAAGTTCCACCAAAAATTTTTCAAAAAGCAGGTCTGGTGGCGCCCGATAAATAGAATTTTACCAATTCACCTTATTACTTTACTTGATTCCTCAATTCACCATTGCAACAGAAAAACTTGAAAACCTTGCATGAGTAGGTACATGCAACTTTCTTCAGTTGCAGCGACAAATTGCATCGTCGAAACAGGCTATTACACTTCTTAGCTTGAGCATGAAGCCGAACACTAAGCGGAGTTTCTCATTTTTCTCATTTGTTCGAAACCTAGGGCCTTCGAAGACCAGGATATATCCCCAAAAAATATTCGTTTTTTTTTGTTGGCACAACATTAGAATCGGCAAGAACAATCCCGCGATCCGCGATGTTTTCATTACTGATCAGCTGATTTTCTAATGTCGTTAGGTCTCGGAATTTTAACAGACATGAGAATATTTGCTGGAAAATGGATCAGCAGGGCTGTTCAGAGGAACCGGAGAGAGAATAAATGCTTGCTCCGATCGTAATATTATGCCAAAAAGGTTGAAAATGTCTCTTGTCTGAGCTTCAAAGGGTTATAACTTTTCCGAACTATTGGTAATAAACATCACACATCACACGTCTTGACTTCGGATTAGAGTTGCAAATAACTTAGTAGGTATCTACAATCAATCACTCGAAAAGGTCAATATATAAGCCCAACTTATTTTAGGTACTTACTCCTTCCTTTAAAAAATGTTTCAGGGCATCTTCACCGGTTGCTATAATGGAACACATATTTTTGAATACACAAATCTTTTAACATAACTCTCCACTTCACGCACCTAACGTCAACTACCAACTACCACAAAGAAATTGAAATATAAACGCAAAAAATTCGAATGCATCATAAATCATAATATATCAAAACAAAAGAATGGTTTGCGTTATTGCGTTTGTTTCAACTTACACTTACAGTAGTCAGAAATCACCAAATCGAATAGCTTGATGTCAGTTTTAGCACTTACACTTGTTACACTCGTAAGATCTAGGATGCATCTCGGTGTTACACTACACTTGTTCGATTGGTTCGATAGGGTCGCACCGATTATGACAGGTTCTGGCATAATATTTAATTCAATTTTTTTCCGGAAACTCATCTTATACCCTCTTATTACTCTAGTGATTTTTCAAAAAACAATTGAGGAATGGGTAGTAAATAACAAAATGTGTTTTTAAAATCGCGTATTTCATTCAAACTGAGGATGATTATTTATACATATGAAGAGCACACAGAAAAAATTATCTAAGTCAGATTTGGCAAGTTTTGAGCAAAATGAATAAGAAAGTTTGAAAAAAAACAAAATATCTGTTTGTTCCAGATAGATGACCTATTAACGTTATGTCAAAAACATAAGCAAGCATTACTTGAAACTTTTTTTTTACCAAAAAAACCTAAAAATGTAACCACACAAAAAAAATGGAAAAGAGATCTGGGTCCAAAACAAAGTTTGTTGGTTTTAGACATATGTATTGAACTGTCAAAATGGCAGGTTATCAATAGTATATGAGCAAGAGGTTTCAATGTTATCTATGGTTTCACTTGAGAAGTTCTACAATGGCACTATTACTACCAGACATAATATTACTATTATTTCCGACCTTGCTAACGCTTGAACGTGATTTGAATTGGACTGAAAGCATGGGAATTGGACTTGAAGCGGTTATCTGTAAACTGGGAGGACTTAGATCGGTCTCTCAATGGGTTATTATAGAAAAAGTAATATGTCTTTGCAATTTTTCTCCGTAAAATTTACACTTTCTCGCGTTTTTCTGAAAAAAATTGCAGAATGAGTCGGAAGTAACAGAATATTCAGTTCTTCTATATGCTATTAGTTTGTTAGTTATATTGATACCAATGACGGTGAACAAAACTTTTTGTTTCAATTCATCGTCGAGTGATAGTAACATTTCAAATTATTTCAGTAGTAATCCTATGTGTCAGAGGATCTCTAGTGAGAAAATTCATGTTGGTTGCTCACGAGTTGGGAATGACTAGAGGAGATTGGACTTTTTTAGACGTTGAAATTTTTCAGGTGAGTAATGATCCTTTCACAAACTGAGTTTGCCTTCTCTTTTGATTGAATGTTTGCAATTGAACTACCGACTTTGATGAAAGTGTAACCAGGATCCAAAGAAGTCAGGTACCACCTTATGATATATGATGATATATTAAAGGCAGCTATTTATAGTTTACTTATGTCTAGTACGATACAGAAGTATCTACTAATAACATCGAGCCACTAATGAAATGTAATGATGAATGAAAATGCATCAAAAGTAATATATAACTTCAGCTTACATAGTAACTTTCAATTCAGATTATCTTTTCTCTATGGAACTACCTGATAGGTAAAAAAAATTGGCTATCGAACACGTGCTAGGGTACCTATTGGCTTAAGATAGTCGAAATGCCATTAATCACGAAATTTTGATCTGACCTGCGAATGATGTTACCCAGGTCTGAAAAACATTCAGCATAATTCTTGTTCTTCCCCTCTCCCCCCTCTCTAAGGGTGATTTTTTTAAAATATTTTCCATTGAATTATTTTTTCAATAAGTATTATATATTATGAGAAAAGTAATAAAACGTGAAATATACAAAGTTTTCACGCTCAGAAGGGGATGTCGATTGTACAACTAACAAAACAATTTCCATTTGTTGCACTCTTAGTGGACCACACTGTACTTGAACAAGAAAGGCTCAATTATGCATTCCTTTCTTGATATACCTGAGCAATTTCAATAAGATTTCCAATCACTTTTAAACAAATGTCAATCTCTTGATAGAACAGAGGACCGAATTCAGTTTGTATATTCTATTCGAAATCAATGATCCATAGCTTAATATCCCATTTTTCGCAATTGCATGTGACCTCCCAAAGTGGGATTTTTATCTGAAGTCTAAGTCTTCCCTTCTTTTACGAAATCTTTAAAAGAAGTCCTTCATGAAATATTCAACTCCATTTAGTTATTAAATGCCCCCTGAGATCGCTTTTAAGTAAGGTAGTGAAAAAGCCATAAGATTGATCCGTTCTCCAAAGTTTCAGAACTGTTGTGGATGTATATCCAGATAAAATAATGTTTTATTATTCAGTCAGTTTAGAAATGATAGTTCATTTTCCCACAAGGAAGGCACCAGATGCCCTTTCTCATGACAATTCAATACTGATTTTTCTAGGGCTCATATTGGGGAGAACACGATTGGAAAGCTGGAGATCATGAAGATTCCTCGGCTAGGAAAGCATACGAAGCCCTGCTCAGGGTTTCGTTGCTTCAACCGACGAATGACAAATTTCAAGATTTTGCAGACAAAGTGAAGCAGAGATCTTCGGATGATTATAACTATACCATAAGTGAGGGAGAAGAAGTAAGCACTAGAATATTGACATGATAAAGCTCTCAGTAGGTACTTGCATTAGTTGCATTACGCCATACAGATCTTTCGATTAAAAAATTATATAAGGAAAATACAAATTCAGTTTTTAGCTTTTGTCTACTTCAAGTATTTCGGAGGATTGACTCGAATATGAATAAAATCATATTGATATAACATTAGGACGAGAATGTATAATCAACAAAGTTATTATGAATCATATAAAAAATCTGAATACATATAATTGGCATGAATTCGTTTAGGTTTACGACGCTACCTCATTAACATCTATGTAGAAAATAAATGAAGCCCTTATCAAATTGTATTAAAAACTATAGTATATGGATAAAAAATTTGGCTTCTATTAATTATGGAGATAGGAGATAAACAGACTTTCCTTTTCTTTAGTGCTCGATTTGAAGGAGGATTTAGGAAAATAACTATTACGCCTTATCTCACTATCAGTTTGATTATATGATGAATATAAACTACTATGTGATAAAAAATATTACAGATCAATTTTGTCATTGGAGCCTTCTATGATGGAGTTTATTTGTTGGGAATGGCGTTAAACGAAACTCTATTCGAAGGTGGAGACATCAGAGATGGTAGAGGCATCACAGCCAGAATGTGGTACAGAGATTTTTTGGGTGAGAAATTACTGAACATCCATTCTCTTATTTTCTAATGCATCAGTGTTGAAAATATTTGTTGTTATATGTTTATATACCATGCCATGCTCTTCAACACATAAAAGGGATTGCGCAGTGAAAATGACTCCAACACCGGCAAATAAACTTTCGATTAATTGATTTAACATCTGCTTGTTTCTACCTCGTAAGCGCTGAGAACAATATTTTGGTCTTTCTAAGAAGGTGTCTGTTGGCCAAAGTAATATTCCTATGGAATAATGATATCCAAATTTCTTGGGTTCACTAATGAAAGAATGGGTACTTCAACTAGGTAATAGAATAGTTTCTCTAGTTTTCCCTCCTAACCATTAACTTGGCAATATACGATTCGTTTTATTTATTTTTCTGAAATTGAAAGTTTACAATTTTAACTCGTTCTGGAATGGAAAAAACCATGTTTCATGGTGAAGTTGAGATATTTTTTAAAGAAACCAAACTCAATTAGTGACGAGACTGAAATAAATGTTTACCTAAATTATTTTCCCACACTCATCTACAAATTTCTCAAAAAAAAGAAAACTATGGAAATGGGGAATTTGTTTGTAATGAAAAATTTAACATTGATATCTAGCTTTTGTTGGAATGGATTAATTTAGAAATGTTTGTAGTTATTCTGATTCTCAGATCCCAAAACTTACTTGTATTTTTCATAAGTACGAGAATTATCGGGTTAATATTCTTACCGCCAATTTTCCATTGAGTGTTAGGGTAGATTTCAATAAATAGGGTATCATTGGAAAGAAAATTTTGTTTCTATTCACATGATATATCACTCGACCCCACTTTCTATCCGAAAGCAAACTGAATATGCCCGTGCCTTTTTTGCTCCAAATTCCATATAAAGGAGGAAAGCAAGGTGCTTACTTCTCGTTGGACTACTGTATGCACCAAATGTATGCTCTCGGGCGACTTGATTTAACCTTTAGTAACATTTCCAATAAACTATTTCATTCTCGTGTTAAACAATTGCTATCTCAGGTATAACTGGTCATGTGCGCATAGACGACAACGGCGACAGAGATGCTGACTATTCAATTTTGGACCTGGATCCGATAACCGGCAAATTCGAAGTCGTCGGACATTACAACGGTTTAGACAAGAACTATTTTCCGGTGCCTGGAAAAAGGATACACTGGCCAGGAGGAAAAGAAGGCCCACCTCCAGACATACCCAGATGTGGATTCAAGGATAACAGCCCCGATTGCCAAAATAATGGTATCAACATTTATTCATCACCAATTTCAGTTAAGAATGTTATATTTTTTCAATATTTCAATAAAGTTTCGATTAAATATTTATTTAAACTTGTGTATTTCATGCTGCATTCGAAGAATATATGATAGTACTTTACGGATCTTTTGCATTTGGAGTGTGTCTGGCATTTACTTTCACCTTGATATGTGTTCGGATGTACAGGTAAATATGCGATATGTATTTCACTGCCTTCAGAGAAAACAAATATTCAGGAAAGAATATTACTTTGAGTTATCATTAGAAAAATGATGCTTTTTGTAGCGAACATTCAGACCCGAAGTGGATTCTGACACATGCCGTTTTCTTTTTCAAATGTCGAAAATGAAAAACTTTGGATATATTTTATCAATCTTGGAAACTGTCATTTTTACTGAATAAGCAGAAAATCTTGTTGTTTTCGAAGGAAACGAATCCTAGCCATATACACTTCTGCATTGGCTTGACCATAATAAGTTGAAATAATTCTTTCGATTTGGACTTTGTTTGGTGGCTGTATAAATCACCAGTGCTCATGATTCGGTGTGCCAGAGGGGCAACATATAGAGAAATTTACATGAAATTTTCCATTTTTCAGTTGTCATTCATGAACTTCTAGATCCGATATTGATAAATAATATTCGACTCACCTTGAGAATTACGATATATACTTTTTGATTAAATTATGGGCAATAAAATTATAATTATATAGTGGTACAAAAGAATGAGCTTCATTCATCGAATTCCGTTTATAATATTGCAGTTATAGTCTATAGTCTACAAGTTCTTTTTAGGTTAAAATTTTTTCACGTTCTCCGAAAATTATAAATGTGTCATTCGATTCGGAATGGCATGTAGATAGTTTTTGAGAGAATGCTATGGCCGCTCGCAAAAATTGCAATGGTTTTAAAGAATTAAGTGAAAAAAGGGGGTTTGGTTTTTTGCCAATATCTCAAAAACTGTTCGAGATAATTCAAATTTGAGAAAAGAGAAGAGAATTTGAGAAGAGGAGGAAAATTACTAGAACAAGTCCGCACTCCCAGAACTGTAGGATCAATATTTATAATTTTCCCAGAGGGTTGATAATACGCTCGAAAACAGTTACTGCGGCTTGCGCAAGCCACGCAAATATGAAAATGAAAAATTGAAAAAATTCAGGTGTCTAATGCCAGAAAAATGGATCTCTCATTCTCATAAGAAGTGGTAAAAAAAAATATTATATATAATGATTTAACAAAGGCGTTTTCAAGCAAACAACGCATTTGTTTAAAATAAATTTTTATACAATGGGAGATAAAAATTATTGAAAATCATTTTGAAGAAGCTTCTGATCATTAGAAAACGGATCGATAATAATAAAAAGAATATAAAAAGAAAGTTTTTTTCGATGTTTAATGAAGATCTATAATTTTTCACTATAGTAAATTGATAAAAACAATACAAATATTAACAATTTTTCCAACGGAAATCCATTCTGAGACCTTTGAGAAATAGCTCCAAGAAGGGAAATAACTTCCAGACTGATAGTTTAACAATTATGTCACTTGCAATGTTAATGTTCGTGCTACAAAAATTGTTAATTAACTTATGGATAACTTATTGGTCTCGGTAGTATAGTGGTTAGCATATCTGATTGTACTCGTATATATACATTTGTGTTCTAGTAGATAAGTTAACATTATACAGAAAATAGGCAATAAAATCTTTTTGAATTTTGAATTTTTGAATATCTGCCCATCAAGCGGAAGGCCGGGGTTCGAATCCTCGCCGGGCCACCGTGCTGGGTAATCGCACGTTAAAAGGTAAGGCCTCGTTGATCCATTGCTCGCACAAGTTTCGACTTTTGAGGGTTGACGTTCGTCGGCTGGCTAACGAAAACGAACAATTTTAGAACAATTTTTTTTTTTTTTGAACTTATTGAAGAATCACGAGAAAAATTTTTGGAGCTCGCACATTGTTCATTGATCTTTCCTGTAGGCGTCTGAGCTTTTTAAATTTTCAATTTTCATATTTATTAAGTTTAAATAATATTCATTCATACAAAGGTCCGAAAGGGGCGTTGCTTGCGCAAGCCGGACTACCTATTTTCGAGCGTATTTTCAACCCTTTGGGAAAATTATAATCCCCCTTTTTCCTCCTTGATTGTTTTTTAACTAATGCAATTTGTGCAAAATCTATCTATATGCGAATCAGAATCGAATGACACCTCAATCAGAATGCGACTATTAGTTCATAATCAGACCTCTCGATTTATATTATTCGTTTTATTTCAACTGTGGTACTCATTTTATCGATGGGGTTAGATGTGAAAATAAATTTCAAATTCTTGAAAATAATTGGTGATATGAACGAAAAAATTCATACAAATGAATCTGAGTTTCATAAGTTGAATTTCTGAAAGTATCCTTGACGCGTTCTTCTTTTTGGACGTCAATCGGATTGTCTGTATCATCGTTTGTCTCATGAAAATATTATTTTTAAGGCACATGAAAGCAGCTGCTGATTTGAACAACATGTCCTGGAGGATAAGACCCGAGGAGGTTCATCTAGAATCTGGAAAGTCGTTTGGATCAAAATTAGCCATTCAAAAGTTATCAGAGGTGCCTAATTTTACATTTCTCTATCGAATGAGTAACCTTTTGTTTTCCAGACTTATGGCTTGACTAGTTGCAGAGCCTCCATAGCTTCTTGCATGTCATTGCAAGCTACGAAAATATTCACTACGATTGGGGTCTACAGAGGTAGTCGAGTAGCTATCAAGAAAATCATCAGGAAAAAAGTTGACATAAATAAGAAGCTTTTGTGGGAAATCAAACAGGTTGGAATGTCTCTTTCATATCCCTTCTATTATACTTGTACTTTTTCTAATATAGATAATGCAGCTTTATGGCTGATATTGATATTACTGTCTGGTAAAAATGTGAACGTCCGTAAACCATTGAAACACTATTATGAGTTTCAAGAAACTTTTTAAACTTTGTTAACATAGATCATATTAGAGGATGATTCAAATTATTGTAAATAATGTTCAAAGGCTAGCCACTTTCTATGGGCTTCTCATTTCAAAAAATCCAAAGATTCAAATATGACCAAGTATTGTTAAGTTTTAGATACAGTTGTTTGATATCCTTTGTTTCAGGTCAGGGACGTCACTCACGAAAATACAGTGAGATTCATTGGAGCTTGTATTGAGTCTCCTACTATACTCATTCTTACGGAGTATTGCCCGAAAGGAAGTTTGAAAGATGTCCTTGAGAATGAAGACATCCACCTCGATTGGAATTTTCGAATGTCCCTTATTTACGACATAGTGAAGGTACGATTCCGAATGTGAAAATCTCTATATTCACACACATCTTCGTAGGGCATGAGCTATTTACACAATTCTGAGGTATCAGTTCATGGAAAGCTACGGTCCCATAATTGTTTGATTGATGGAAGATTCGTTTTGAAAATTTCGGATTTTGGACTCGTTTCTCTGACGACGCCTTTAGAAGTTACCAAAGATGAAAAGTATTTTATAAGTGAGTAAAATTTGAATTTCCTTGCTTTTCCCCACTAATTTCTAAGTGATCATTTATTATTAACCTTTCTTCTATTCCACAATCCATTTCTGGGTCACTCATGAATATTCAAGTATATTTACGATGCAGAAAAACTCAAGGTCGTCTCCACAATTTAATATTTGAAAGATGTACGGTAATACAGTACATGTTTCGAACCTACATAGGTTCATCATCAGCTGAATTTACATTGAATTCTAAGTAGATGTAGTGTAGTAATACTGTGTGTAAGCCGATTCAGACAAGCGCCTTTAATTTTTTTGTCCCTTCTGATATTGATATAAAAGTCTTGTGGTTCATAAAACATTGAAAATTGGATTTATTGATTCAAAATCAGTCCTGTAGCATTTTCAGTTTCACAGCAAATTACCACAACTTGGAAATCTCTAAAAGAACACTCAGTATATTGAAATAAAGTATTATTTGATTTAGCAATTCGTTCTACATAAAAATATAAGATCCCGGTAAAAATATACTACGGTATTGAATCTGGTGAGCTTGTGTGATACCTCGATGGTACCATCAAAAGAATAATTCAAATATTTGTTGTGGTTAGTGAATAAAGCAATTATAAATGTATCATGGATGAGGGTTTTATAGGAAAGCAACAGATGTATAAATTTTCTGGGAATTCCCTGTGGAATTTCAAAGTTTTAATCTACTCTAAAACTATAATTTTGAACCAATCAATCCAAAACATGATACCATATGATCCATTACATTAAAATTAATTCATTGGATATATCTGTAATCGGTGTTTTTAATCTATAGGGAATGAATGACTATCATTGTTTACACATATTAAACGGAAGTAATTTTCAGAAATGTTATGGGTTGCACCCGAACTGTTGCCATTGACAGTGGTTCCAGGATCACCAGCCACCCAAAAAGGTGATGTTTACAGCTTCGGAATAATTCTAGAAGAAATCATAATACGGGGAGGTCCTTTCGAAGCAGCCAGACAATTTCTGGAACCTCATGGTAATATGTCGTGTATCCAAGTCGTAAATTGACAAAAATGCTTCTCAAATGTTTGGTTAACATGTATAGTAAAAGTATAAAAAAATATCGCACCTTGAATGTATATGAGAGAAAAAAAGCACATAACTTGGTTTCTATTAAATTTCTGAATTGTAGTTGCATGATATTAAAATTCAAAGTACAATTCATAACATTACAAATTTTGTATATGTACTTTGTTGCTTTGAACATGAATATTATGCTTGTCATATCATATAACTTGATCTGGACCTCTGTACCTACAATACATATAAGTCAAAGAGGACAAGTTGTCACCAGAAGACGAATCGTTTCGATTTCCAGATACTTTTCAATTTTCCCTCTTTTATTTTTTTATATTCTTCCTATTCTTTCTATGGAAAAAAACCGACAAAGTACCACTCTTTCAAAAAACATTCAAGTTTGTAACACCATCTAGTTGGCACTCCACTCTACAAACCCATTTTTATATCTGTATTTTTCTCGTATGGGTAGTAGTTTTATACAATTATTGTTGTGCATCATTTGAGCAGATTGAGAGAGATTAATAAGCAATAATAGAAAGTTATTCATTCATGGAACCCTGTCGTAAGAAATGGTGGTCTAGAAGGGAATCGATTAGCCCAAGTACAAATCAGTGAATGGGGGGATGGAGAAATATTCAGTATTTCAGAAGTTTTAGTGATATTATCTCTTTCATCATTGAATGCCAACACAAAAAAAGGACAATTTCGAATGAGTTCTATTCACGAAATGATAATGAATTTTTAAATCAATTTTTCAACGTGTTCGTACAGCCTGCATACGGATACTTTTAATAAAAAAATTCTATGATACCTGCCTTTGGAAAGAACCTGGATCCGCCCTTCGTATCACAATTTCTCTTTCAGAAATAATATCGAGAGTTGCCGCACGTGAAAACCCTCCTTTTCGGCCAGCAGTTACTCTGAGGGATTGTCCGGAAGAACTTGTCGAATTGATGGAGAAAACGTGGAACGACAATCCCGAAGATCGGCCTACATTCGATACCATTCGTCTCAATCTTCGAAATATAATGAAGTAGGTGGAAATATTCATTTCTCCCCAGAAATAACAGGTATTCATGGTAGGGAACAACTTGATCTCAAGAAGTCGATTTCAATGATAAAAAAAGGGAAAATTGTATTGAAAACTCAGTTATACCGCTAATTACAAGTGGATGAGATAATAAAAAGTGTTTCTTGAATGGTGAAGCATTTCCTGTATCCCTCATTGTTATCATGAAACAAGCTGACGTCTAGGTACAAAATGGATTTTTCAAAAAAAATGCTGCTTTTCTTGTTTCTTCATTTAAATGTTGGGTACTTCGCTATCTGTCTCGGACCTCTCGATGGTCGAAATTTTGTGTATCGATACAATTGTTCATTACAGCGAAAATATCTTTCACCTTTCACTATTACTTTAAGAAAGTTCTCACAATGATAATATATGGGGCCGTTCAAACAAAATGATGAAGTAAAAGTAGCATGTATGAACGCTTCCATTGATTAGCAATCTGAGAACTTCCTTAAAGTAAAAGATAAATTAAAAGTTTGGTCTATAAAACAAGCATCAAAAATTGCATAAATTGTAGAAAGATTCCATAAAAGTAGAATGAAGCATTTTTAATGAAACATAAGGTAAAAACCTTGTGAACAAATGTCAAAATCTTTGTATCTTTTATGCTTTGTCAACAAGATTCAATCAAGACAATAAAGTATATTTATCATTATTATCCTTTCCTAAAGGTGATTCACCTTTCCCTGCTTCCGCCTGGAACATCTGGGGTGATTTTACCGATTTTCAATCAAACAAACTTCTGACAAGGCAATTCGGTATAACTATAGTATTTTGAGGAAATAACATGACTATCACGCATAGTGATCTGTAGAGACTAACAAATAAGTGAAGAATATGTACTAGACAGTCAAATCGAGCTAGACACAGTTAATCGCTATTGATTTCATGTAACATATTTTCAATTTTTGGTATAAGTCAGTTTTTGGTATAAGTCAGTTCGTAGTACATTTCAATTATCATGAACAAAATAGATGGGACCAGAGTTTAACCTAATTTAATACATTCTCCCTAGCAAACTACTATCTACCGTTTTTTTTTTCATCTATTATATGAACATATTATGAACTTCCCATTTTATTTAGCTTTGGGTATAAAATCCACGAGAAATGTCATTTCAACTGTTTTCATTTTTTGAAATGGAGCTTTGGATTCGGAAAAAAGTTTCGATACTGCTAGGGGACATCAGTAACTTTCAAGTACTTTGAACAATTGACTTCAGATGTGTTTCTTCATTTGTACCGTATGGAATATTTTTGTTTGAATGTGGTTGACAATGTTCCTTGTTGAGCGACACCTAGTTCGATCTTCAATAATTGTCTATTGTAACAAATGTATTGGGGTGCAAAAACAGCCAAAATACAATGCAGTACTTAGATCGGAATGAAAGAGTTGAAAAGAGCAGTTTTAAAAATTTGAGTAAACTAAAAGAAATGAGAAAATGAGCAGAAATTGACCAAAATTAAATTAAAATGTGAAATAAATCTACACCACCATATGTAGAAGGGATACAATGAACACAAGTTTTTAAATTATGTTCCGTGCTAAAGATTTGTTTCGACTCAGACCAGCATCCCAAACGTCGCCAAGAAAAGGTATATGCATTTTTTAATATATTTTCTTATTTCATCTTCAAATTTCCGAAAAATACGCAACGTGACTGAGTCTGTCAGTTTTGCCCTTTTATAATGTTGCACTTAAGTATCAGGACAAACACCAATTTTCTCCGAAAACAGCATGATATAAATCCCTTTTTTCAGGGGAGACAAAACCCAACAAAGGGATTTTATGCCATAGCCACCTCTATAAGTCTCATTGACCAAAATGCATTGTAAATATACATAAAGCTGCACATTCTGTTCCACATCAGATCAAGAAACTCTTGTTTATCCGAAAAATAATCGGTGGAATTCCATTCATGAAATCAATATTTCCTAAAAGTTCAAAACATATTATTTTGGATATGACCCACTTTCTATATCATATTGCAAAAGGAACTTTTCGGAACATCCTCGGAATGTTAAAAAGCCCACTTTTGTTCGTTGTTGATTAAAATTTGAAAAATCATTCTCATCTGACATTCTTACCGCAAGTGATATTATTTCAGGGGATACTGCGAAAATCTCATAGACGACCTACTGAGAAGAATGGAACAGTACGCAAACAACTTGGAAGTTCTGGTGAGCGAAAAAACTGAGGAACTGAGCCAGGAAAAGAGGAGGTCGGAAGAACTCCTTTACCAAGTACTACCCAGGCCTGTCGCTCAACAGCTGATGCTCGGAGAACTAGTACAACCGGAACAATTCGAGTGCGTCACCATTTATTTTAGTGACATTGTTGGATTCACTGCTCTTTGTGCTAAAAGTACACCGATGCAGGTAATCGGTAAATTTTTGCCCACTACTTTGTGAGTCACATCTATCATTTTCAGGTGGTCGACTTTTTGAATGATCTGTATAGTACTTTCGACAGAATTATAGGATTCTACGATGTGTATAAGGTGAGAATGAAAAATCACAAGAATATAACTTTCTTCTATTATTTCTAAAATGAAATATTCAACGATTAAGTATCATCGATTCTACATATTTTTCTGATTTCAAGTACCTATATGTGTATCGGATAGTTTAATCTCAACGTTTTCGTTTTGTCCACTTTATATGGTTTTATTAGGTATGTCCAATTTGCTTCGAGTGTATTAGCAGTTCAAAAAGCCAAAGAATGACTATAATTAACAATAATTTTTATAATTGATATTGAAATGTGACCTAAATTGAAATTTTTCACTTTCGTTGAATGATTTTCGTGTTGAAAAGATCCAATAATGACTATCAAACCGAGCAACATGATTATGATAAAAGTTTCCAATTTTCCAACAGCAGTTTTGAATACAAGAGCCTCAGAAAACACCTGATATCATTACTCATTACATCAAATTGCATCGTCTTACGTGTATATTCAAGAAAGGTTAACAAATTTTTCTTTAATTTAATCAACGGGGCAGATCGCTATCACCAGAAACATTGCGAAGTATGCAATGTTCCACGGGACGACCTGTACCCCTCCAAAAATTCCATGGTTAGATGGGGACTAACATGTAAGCCAAGCGTCACCAAGGCTCGTTTATTTTCCTTACTCATTAGTTTAAGGCACGAATTAAAATACGCACTACCTACTAATTCGTAAGGAAAATTTCTACAACACGATGTGGAAGTTAAGTGCCACCATCTGCTGCTCAGTAGATGAACCTAAAACTGTTCTGCGACCCAGCGTCGGATCTGTAACTTTCGCAGTCTACGTTGATTCTCGGTTGAGCACATCGATTGGTTGTTGAAGACTTAGCTGACAACAGTAGATTGTCTAAAGGTATTCTGATAGACATTACAACTAATGGGCTGACCCTAAGATAGAATTCATCAAATATAACCTCTAAGCTAATTCCGTCCTCGATTGCACCGACGTTTTCTTATGAGACCATCAACACAGTGTCTCTTTAAGATAGGTGAGGGTGTATCAATGGGTGTTTAATAATCTCTTAAAATGGTCTCTATGGTGCAATCGCTGCAGTGCGTTAAATGACCTTTAGTGGCCCATTAGTTTAATGCTTCTATAAGAAAAAGTCGGTGCAATCGGCTGTGAGGAGGGTAGAGTGAATCAAGTATAGAATAATCATTCTGTCCTCCACAATATCACTTCAATGTTTATATCCTTTCTCTAATGTAATCCGCATCGTGTTATATGGAAAACTGTCATCAAGGACAATGCATTAGTTGTGATGTCTATGGGTACTCTGGACAATGGTATGATTACTGGTACTGTTAGGTATAACTATGACATCATGTTGGGTAATCAGAATATGGATGTTTAAAAAGATTGCATTCACAAATCCAATGCCAGACAGCTGTTTCGATCCGCCATAGGTGTCCTGAGTGACACCTGAAAATAACACGAAAAGCGAGTTTTTACCGATTTTACCCCACTCTCAACTATTCGTTGGATTCCGAGACAGACATTAAGAAAAAAAAAGATTCCAAGCAGAACTCTGTGAGCACAAAATTAAGCGAGGCGATTTGCTCAGAATGTGACCGGTTTAAATGTGTTCAAATATACGCGTAGAGAGAATGTGAACAATCCTCACAATAGCGACAAATAGGTACCTCTAAAATTTCAACGGCCTCTCTTAAAATATGGTTCTTACCTATGGGGCTCAGTACCAACACTTTCATTGAAACTCCTTGATTCAATTCAGAAAAAAGCAATTCGTGTTGTTGGTGATCAATCGTTCCACCCTTGGAAATATCAACACGGATGACCAGACGAGTGCGGAATCCCCACCCGCCCTTTGTTGTGAGCTTGGAGACCTTTCGAATGTGTCTTGCTCAGGGATCCTTTTTCAATACAACAGCTAAACTTTGGAATACTCCTTATCGAAGGAGGTTTCTCTAGAGCCTCAAACGAAGCTTCATCTATGTTATTGCGTATTTCCTGAGGTGTTATTTGAACATTACAGGGCTTCCCTTTCGTTTGAATATTTGTATTTGTATCGAAGATTTGTTAATCTTCGATAGCTAAGATCGTGTCAGAGTGTACGTTTATATTTTGATTGATTTGTACCAATAAAGTGTTTTCTGAAGCTTCAGTGTTTATTGTGCCATCCAGGTGAGCAAAAGCTAACATTATACAAAAGCGAAACGATAACCTAACACAATTGTCTCAAAAATATTTCACCTTGATCGAACTTCAGCACTTTCCTTGACACTGAGAAATTTGACAATATATAGCAACAATGGGAAACTACTCTGAGAAAATTCAAGTGAAATGTGTCAAATTAATGAGCTGTCTTCATCTGACTCACTGAAGCGAAAGCAATAGAATTGTTTAGTACAGTGATAGAAAACAAGTAAAATGTCCTCGTTGATATTTCAACTTTATCTTCTACCAAGTAAGTGGGTGAGCCAGCGCCTGAGGTTTATTTTGTATGTCTTCACAATCAGAGAGAATGTTGTTGAATATATTCTTTCATAAATATTGCAATCTAAAAGTCTATGGATCTTGGACAACACCAAATTTTAATGAAATTGTATTCGTGAAACTTTGACAAGATATAAGAAAACGCACCACGCAACATATAGCTCCATATACACACTCGAAAGAGAGAACTCGATTTCCCTCTCTTGATTTGTGACAGTTCATACCCAGTCATATTCTACGCGAAACTTCACTTCGTTTCACTTTTTGAGCTCACAGAGTTCCGTTCCCGTTTCAAACGTTTTAGAGGAACAGCTTATCCAATCCATCTTGGCAAAAAACTGATGACGTATATGCTCAGCAATCTCTGTAAAGTATAGTATGATAGGTAGGTTTTCTTTCATCATTGTCTGCACTACCAGTATGCAACTGGAAAAGTAGTTGAGTTTCTGCCTTTTACATTTTTCATATCAGTGAGACCCAAGACAGCTGAACACTGGAATCACCAACACAAAAAAAAACGTAAACAAAATATTATCATCGGAAGACAGAAGACTAACGAGATTAAAACAGTTCCGAAATTGGGATATTTGCATGTCTTCAGACTCTCTCCGAGTGAGACGGAAGCCTCTCTCACACGTTTTCTGAGGTCCTCGGCACCAGGAATAAACTTCGCTTGCGAAAAACTTAAAAGGAAAGATGACCGCTCGGCGTCCTTCAAAGTTGCCTTTCCACTTTCGAACGTTAGAGACGTATATAATCCCGACATTTGGCCGGAGGAGTGTGCTGTTCAACGCTACAAATTTCCAAAAAACTTGACGAATCCTGCTCCATTGAACCAGGGAGTGTGATAAAAAGTAACTCTGAAATGCATAGAATTTTGAACATTAATATCCAATGTTTGAATAATAAGATAAATGAAGTCGAACAATTTGTAAGTAACCAGAACTATTCATTTCTCGTGATATGTGAACACTGGTTTCATGACAAGAATTTAGAAAACATATGTGTAGGAGATTTTAGACCGCTTACCCATTTTTCTCGCTCGAAATATAAAAGGGGAGGATCTTCCATTTTTGTCAGAGATAGTATATTATCTGAATGTCTTGTGATTGAGCCTATCAAAGCTTTGAGCATCGAAAGAATCGTTGAATGTTGCGCTTTATCTTATAAAAAAGATTATTGTTTGGTTAATATTTACAGACCCCCTTCGGATGACCAAATTGATACCGAATCTTTCTTCAATCAATTTTTTAAGCTTTTGTCTACAGCAGTCAAAAAATTCAAATACATTATTATTGGTGGCGATCTCAACATAGACCAGTTCAGTAACAGTATAAACACAAAAAAATTATTTGATATACTGCATTCATTTGGGATGACTTCATTGATCACGGAATACACTAGAGTTTTTACTAATGCTTCATATACTAGCTGTACATCTATAGATTACATTATAACTAATGCACCACATATTCTTAAAACATCCAACTTTGATCCTGGACTTTCCGATCATTTTTGTCAAACAATAGAGTGTGAATTCCCCTCAGTAGGCCCTGACCTGAAAAATTTCAGTAAAATGTATAGCTATAGAAATTTCAACGAAGATTCAATGAATGAATTTAGGCAACAGCTTTCTGATCTGAGCTTTGATATGGATGATCAGATTGATGTGAATGATTTTTTTGAAAATTTTCTTTACGAATTTCTTCGGTGTTTTAATGCCACGTTTGAAAAAAAAACAAAGACAATTCAAATTGAACCTAATAAGCATCAAAGAATGAAATTTTCTAGAGAACTCATCGACAAAAGAAAACAACTGAACGACTTGGATTGGTTACGTAAGAGAGTTTGGGACGAGAATTTGACAAAAAGATATAAACTCCTCAAAAAAGAAGTTCATAAAGATATTGAATTCGAAAAGAAGCAGTATTATCAAAATATCATTGAAAATTCAAGTAATAAAAACAAAACAGTTTGGTCTATAGTCAATACAGCCAAAGGTAAAGTCCACTAAAATGACAGAAATAAACCATGGGGGTGAGATAATAAGAGATACGAAAAGAAAAGCTGATGTTTTTGCTGAGTATCTGTCAACTACCATTGCAAAAAAGATTTCAGACCATTTCGGTAACAATTCAAGCAATGAATGCACTAAAGGTGAATTCTCTATACAGTTCCATGTTTTTCATTCCAGTTGTTAAGGAAGACGTTGAAAATGTTATTCTTTCCATACCTAACAAGAAATCAACAGGCGTAGACGAAATTCCAATTTCAGTCATCAAGTACTCTAGTGACGTAATTTCACCAACCCTCGCACATATCATAAATATGTCGATAATCCAAGGTAAATTTCCTTCCAGTTTAAAGATAGCCTCCGTTATACCGCTTTTTAAAAAAGGTGACCCAACTAGTGTCGAAAATTATCGACCAATTTCTCTTTTGAGCGTTTTTTCAAAAATAATCGAAAAGGGAGTCGCTATGCGAATTGAAACCTACCTGAACTCATTCAATATTTTAACAAATTGTCAGCACGGATTCAGAACTGGATTTTCAACAGAGACTAGCATGGCTGAATATGCGCAATATATCAGTGGAAAGTTGGATGTTGGGGAGTACGTGGTTTCTGTCCTATTTTACTTGACAAAAGCATTTGACACTATTGATAAATCTTTTGTATCGGAAAAACTGAATGCGCTGGGTATTCGGGGTTGCATTAACGAATGGTTTTTATCTTACCTGGAAAATCGTAAAATTATAGTTAAGATTGATGATGTCATCTCGAGTGAATTTAATATGGATCTTGGAACACCTCAAGGCAGTGTGCTAGGGCCTCTGATTTTTCTGCTTTTTATTAACGACCTTCCAGGATATCTTACCGAAGCAAAAGTTCTCATGTACGCTGATGATACATGCACGATCATAGCAGACATGGATACGAAGAAACTTTCTGATAAGATTAATCTAACATTGAAACAATTCGAAAGTTGGTGCCTCAAGAATCGTTTGATTATAAACTTCAGTAAAACTGTTTGTATAGAATATCACACTAGTCAAAAAATACCCGCAAACTGCACGGTTTCATTGATCAATACTGATTTAAGATTTTCTCGATCTGCCAATTTTCTTGGTTCTGTATTCGATAGTAAATATGTCGTGGGAACTACAGATAGATAATGTTTGTAAAAAGATTAATCAGTGCTACTTTTTGTTAACTGTACTGAAAACTATGGTAGGAAAGGAAACTCTGTTAAACGTGTACTATTCCTACGCATATTCTGCTATTTCTTATAGTATTATTTCATGGGGACAAGCTCCAGACATTCAGAGAGTTTTCATATTACAAAAACGAATTCTACGACTCGTCTTCAGTTTACCTTTCCAGAAATCGTGTCGCGAGGTATTCAAAGAAAAAAAAAGATTTTAACTGTTACTAGTATCTACATACTGAAACTGTTACAATACATTTACAAGAAAAAAGACAATTTTGACAAAAATTGTGATATACATGAACATAACACAAGACATAAAAATGATCTGGTCATCCCGAAAACTTATCATGCATTTCATAAAAAATCGCCCTTATGTGCTGGAATTTGGTACTTCAACAAACTCCCCGATTACATTAAAAATAGTGCTACATATAATATCTTCAAGAAACGGTTGAAAAAGTTACTATTGGATAACTGCTTTTATGACTTGAGTGAGTTTGATCTATATCTTTCCAATCATCCCAACTGACATAGTGGTACACACTAAAATTTGTCTCTTATATAAGTAAGATATTTGGTTTGTTTCTCAAGCCTTTTGCATCTCAACAATTTATCAGTCCGTCATCTTGTTTTGTTAATCTCCTTTTGTTCTGTAGCGACATTGAGATAATAATTATCACAATCATTCATAATTATTTTATATATTTATTTATGTTTCTTTTTCGTATATTTATTTCTTGTATTTTATATGCTTGAAGGTACTTTATACGTAGGTATATAGGTAATTTTGACATTTTGTGACTCGTCCAATCTATTTTTTTGTAGTAGTAAAAGGATTCAATAAAATTTTGACATTTTGTGACTCGCCCAATCTATTTTTTTGTAGTAGTAAAAGGATTCAATAAAATTGAATTGAATTGAGCTTCCAGTTTTACTCGGATCCTTTTTCCAGGTAGAAACAATAGGCGACGCATACATGGTGGTATCCGGTCTTCCGGAACGAAACGGCGACAACCACGCCAAAGAAATCGGTCTGCTAGCTTTGGCTATTCTAGATGCGCTGAAATCCTTCACCATCCAGCACAACCCCGACTATCAGCTAAAGATGAGGATCGGGATCCACTCGGGGCCGGTGTGCGCTGGAGTCGTGGGTCAGAAGATGCCGCATTACTGCCTCTTCGGGGACACGGTCAATACGGCGAGCAGAATGGAGAGCACAGGAATCCGTAAGTACCTATCTTGAGAGAAAAATGAAAACATTTTCTACTCAGTTGTTCAACGTCATAATATGTAAGGTGAAAACCTCTGCTTCTACTGATTCTATATTATTTGTAATCTCTTGGCAAAAAACATTCGGCGTTATGATTATTATTTCCTAAATTCCTTATAGGGGGCGTTATATTAGCATTTTCAAAAATCCATCAAATGTTGGCTTCAGACTGACGTAAGTTTGATGTTATTGATGTCAATCTTTGATGCTATCACTTTATTCAAAACTACCCTATTTCCTTTTAGATATTGAGATTAAAAGTTGAAAGACTGGGTGCTTCTGGAGCATTATATATTGTGCAAAATCATCTAAAAACTAAGTACTCCAGTGAACTGATTCAGCTCATCATCAGATGAAACTGAATAAGATGTATATGGATTTCAACGTTCAAAGAATATTTCGAATAATATGAGAAAAACGTTTGATTTCTACCCAACTTTAATGTAGTAAATTCTTGTCTTCACTGACAATGGGGCCAGACGATTCATACACTTCTTCTCTTCCTCATAGAGAATCCATACATATTTTCATTTGTATTTGCCATCAATGATTCAATATGAAAGCCTTCAAATCACATTCATTGAAAGTGATAAAAAAATGGTATCGTTTGTATGCATTCATTAATTGTTTTCAACTTGAGCGAAAGTCCAAACTTATATCGAGGAGACGTATGAACTTCGATTTTTATCAATGAGAGACTGAAAGCGAAGTTGAACCAAGACACTGTGTCTATCAATTTCAGTATACCAGCATACTTTTTTTTTAAAGAGGGATAAAGTAGCGAATACGGTATCGTAACAATGGTATCGTACATTCTCAAGTGAACGGTTAAAGAATATTTTTTTTTCGGATTAAAGTCTACTGTTACAGAAACAGAAATGACAATATTAAAAACTAGCAGTTGACAGTGATAGGTTGTTAACGGTAGATTTCCATACGCATTTTCTGAAATGCATTCAATTGGCTGTCAAAATCTCTCTAGCTAAATGATAAACTTTACTGCAATATTCGCTTGCACATTCTAGTGGAAATTAAGCTTCATATTATACATAACGGAACGCGATCTGAAGTTTTTATGATATCAGAAATCAAGCAATCATTTTTTGCCAAGTTTATCCCAAAATTATACAGGAATAAATAGATACACCAGGGTTTCTAGGCATCTTACTAAAAGCCCCTTGATCTTGAATCATTGTTTATAGAGACAGAAAAAAGCATTTGAAGGATTTTGTGGGGTTTCTCCCAATATAATATCGATATTTCCGGCCAAGAGTTCTTCTCCGGGTACCTAGCAAACACGGGCAGATTTGTTTGACAGTTTCTTTTTTCACTGGAAAGTTGACAGGAAGAAAACGAAGCTCCAATATATTGTACCGGAAATGGAAGTTGAACTCTAAAATATCTATTGAAATTGATGGCAGGATATTCCTTGAGCCCCATTGATCCAGTCAATGACCATTTTCCCGTGTATTTATCCCATATAGCACCGATTTCCATAAATTGACTAGTCCTAAGCAACTTTTGTTCTATGAAGTTTTTTCTGAAAGGGAATACTTTTCGACTTGCGAGTGAAATTGTTGGTTTTCAAGCAAAAAACACGTTTTCAGATTCTTTTTTGCGAATAACTGGAAAAATATACTTTTTAAATTTAACATGGATATGAGGGTCAGTTAATAGACTCACTTGTGAGGAAGAAATTACAAAGTCAAACCCTCAAGTTGGTGTATCCAGTAGTCAATACCGAGCCGGATACTTACAGAACCATAACTTATTTAGGCCAACCAAGCGTAAATATTTCTAGATTCTTGAAAAATAATGATATTAATACAGCTTTTCGTACTAATAATAAATTGGGGATATATATCAAAAATAATAAAGACAAAAATGAATCGTCACAAAGATCAGGAATTTATGAATTAACATGTGGGTCATGTCCGATGTACTACGTAGACCAAACGGGAAGATCTTTCAACACTCGCCTAAGAGAACACAGAGCTAGTTTTTTTGGAATGGAAAAACAAATTCTACTTATGCAAGTCACCTCATTCTGGAAGGTCATGAGTTCAACCACGAGTTCAAAATAAGACATTTTGAGCAGAAAGGTTGGAAACTTAACCTTCTAGAAAGCTTGGAAATCAATAGAGGGAAAAATTCAGAATATTTATTGAATGATCAGGTTGAATTAAATAACTCCCCATGGTTGAATATGTTCCCGGCCAATAATTCTATTTCTAGGAATAATCTTCGTATGTAAGTGATTAGTATTTGAACAAATTATGGGTCGAATATCGGACCTAAGTCGGACCTTTATTGCAAAAGACGTTCGACCTACTTGTATATAAATAGCGTATTATAGAATAGTGATTTATTTATCTTGCTTGAAGAAGCTATTGTAATAGCGAAACACGTGTCGCGGTTTTGTAAACCCATTGTAAGTGAAAATCATACAGGAAACTGTAATATATTTTTGGAAAAATATACATTTAATTGAAAAACTTGTGGAGAGCAAATTCATAGCTTATAAAAAAACAAAGAGAATCGTGTATATACTACGTATGTAGACCCAATAAAAAGGGAATCATTGCTTGTTGACAGTTGATTGGTATTTTCAAACGCCAAAATGGAAAGTTTCTACGTACAATGATCAAAAATCAATGCATTTTCGGGGAAAACTAATGGAATATTTTTTAAAGTCCTTCGAAATACTTCCATTCTTATTTTTTATAAAAGTTCTTAGCATCAAAACTAAAAGAGGTATGAAGAGAATGATGTCGATTCCTATTTTTTCGTTGGAAAAAATTGTGAAAATCTCACCCTGATACAAGAATTCAAGAAATTCCACAGAGTTTGTGGGCTTGCAAAAATATTTCAAGCTGACCAATCAAAAAAAATGTTTCAGGAGATAATTATGGGACCTATGTTGGAAGCAGTTTTTTTTGCAAAGCTTTCATGGCTTCTTGTACCATTATTTTCGTTCGTTATAGTGGGCTGTTCGTAATATTTTTCCAGGATCTATCATTTCGAAGAAAGCTGTGTAATAATAATATTATTTTTGTAATTTCTGAAGGTGGTAGGTGGTTCTCACAAACTAAATTCAAATCAGAAAAATTTTCAGTCAAAGACTGAACTTTTCAAGACGGAACTGATAATGAATGTTGATTCAGACACATTTGATTGAAACATATAATCATAAGTGATTCGAAACGTTTCAATATTACATTACAGAGTCAAGTTCACAATATGGATAAATATGTCTCAAAAAATATTCGTAAAAGCATTTATTTGCTTCTTCATTATCGTCACGAACATTTCTCCTGAATCCTAAATTTCAATACCTAACGTATGATATCTATGATTTTTTCAGCTCTCAAGATACACGTTAGTGAGGCAGCTAAGCAAATTTTCGACAAATTCGGAACGTTCCACTTGGAGTTGCGCGGGGAAGTCGAACTGAAAGGAAAGGGTTTCGTGACTACTTACTGGCTCCTCAGGAGCTCTGAGCCTGATCCGAGACCTATGACGCCCAGACACATATCAACCAACACGGAACAAGAAACAAACCCATATCCGCTGGTTTTTATGGGTTGAACATCAATCTAAGAATAAGAAACAGTACCTGTATCAATGGTTGCTCCAGTATAGAAATATCAATGAAGCCAAAAAAACAGTATTTGAGTGCCAAAATATATTTATTTCTAGCTGTACAGTAGATTGACAGTGGGTAAAAATATATTTATTTATCGATCAATTTGACTCTCATTGAGAAAGAATAAGATCCAGACTTACCACAGAGGAAACATTTTTGATTAATATTCTTGAGATGAACCCAAGCTCAAAACTTTTCTTGGACCAACAATTACGTACAATTATTTCGTTCGTTATTGCATCTCTTCTGAACTAAATATTCAACTACGGCAGCACATTTTTTTACAAATCCAGTTAAAACACCATTCATCAGTTGATTTCCGTTTTTCCCGAGCAAAAGAAATATCTGTAATTTGGATTAGTCTGAAAGAGTATTTATCTATGCCACTGCAAGATTATTGAGTAGTTATATTTTTTATTTTAGAAAAATCTACCTTATCAATTTAAATTCTGACAACCAATCTGCCAATATTTCCTGTGGACAAAATTGGATTCAATATGTTCAAATGTGTATTTATTTTTAGATTCTCAGTGTTGACAAACAAGCTATAAAACACTTTAGAAAATGTTGTAAGAATATAAATTTATTATTCCTGTGAACTAGTTATACGCATTTTATACGAAATAAGAAAAAAATTTAATAAAAAATCGGTGCCTAAAATAAATACCTATCAAGATACTGGAAGAATACTTCAATTTGATGTATTCGCCCAGTTATATATTCAAATAGCTATACATTGATCTTGAATATTCAAAAATAATTTTAAAAGACAATTATTCACCACTTGCGGTCAGCCGCAACGTGGAAAAAGGAGGTTAGGAATTTGAATTCGAACTCCAGTTTCACTCACAACCATTGTTTCGGAAGATTTACAATCACATCACAATCACTGAGTTTTTATTTATTTTTCATCAAATTGAAAGCAAAAGGAATACCTAATAATCAGTCAAAATGTGATGACTACATAATTTCACGGGAAAGCAAGAAATTGCATGCAAAACATGAGACCATGAAATAAACATAACCTATAAATCTATAAATAATCGAATGGCCGTCTAGCAGACGGATATCATGGCATCACAGATTAAATTAAAATCACGTAAGGTGCGCCTCTGCTGGCAAACTCTCAAAGGCATCTCTTCAGTTAAAATTGATCAAAATCGAGATAGCGGAAAGTCGAGAAAATTTGCTTACAATCTATTAGGTATAAGTCAAGACACCAGGGTTTTTATTCATCTTGAGTTGATGGTTAGGTGCTTTCTTTGACATTACATTTCCCACCGCAGAATTGGTTTGATAGTGCCGAGAGAATTATTACCTGATGAAGGGAAAGTGCTATGAAAGAACACGCTAATGGGAACCTCGTAAAAAATGGGATGTAACTATGGATTTTAGAAAATGGCGAGTTACGAAAAACAAAATCTGTTTCCCAGTTTGGAAGACAAAACGCAATACTGAATATATTAAAAATTTATTGCCCTCAATTTAAACGAATCTTTATTTTTTTGACATCTGTTAATACAATAAATATGTTCGAAATAGTACAAAAAACAATAGGTATGAACTAACAATTATTCCCTGACTATCGAATGCCCGTATCAAATACTAAACTATCTTGGTCTCTAATAAAAACTCGGAATGTTTTTGTGGAACATGTCCTCCAGGACAAATCACAGATATGAATCCTAATCATCTGAACAATCTGGTATTACTTAGCTGCCGAAATATTTTATACCATATAGATATACAATATATGATATCAATAATCGAATGAATTCAGTTCATTCATTCATTCATTCATCATGAAGTAATATAACTAGAAAATGGTTTAGTTTTGTACGTATGACTTGAAAGCAATTCACCTACAAGTCAACTCCAGATATCTAGCAAACCACCGACCTTATATCGGTACCTTTTATCGTTATACTTCAGACTGGCTTAAAAAAAACATTTCAGTGGGGCTAACTTGAGTTGACACAACTCTGCCCAAACTGAACAATATTAATGATAATTCTCAGTTGAAACTCCATGAATATACCAAAACTGGTATCATCATTCTCATAAAACATATATCAGACGATTCATTGAAGTGGTAGGGAAGAAAAACTAACTCAAAAGTGAACTTTTTGCAGTAAAATTTGAGCTTCAGATTATTGAGAACACTAATCTCACAACTTTCGAAAAAAATACTATCTACTATTGGTAGATTTTGTCGATTGCTTGACTGGGGCAACTTTAGGTTCATCTTTCACCGCTTGTTTTGTAGGAGTCTGAGTGATAGTTTGCTGCTTTGGGGGAGGGGCAGTTTGCTGCTTTGGAGAAGTTTGCTTTTGGGGAGGGGTCTTCTCGTTTGTGGAAGGCGTTTTTTGTTGTGGTTGTTGTTTTGGTGGTGATTGAGTCGTGTCGTGCTTGGGAGGAGGTGCAGTTTGTTTTGGAGGCGGAGTAGTCTGCTGTTTTGGAGGCGGCGTTGTCTGTTGTTTTGGAGGAGGAGTAGTCTGTTGTTTTGGAGGCGAAGTAGTCTGTTGTTTCGAAGGGGGATTGGTTTGTTGTTTTGAAGGTGGACTTGTTTGTTTCGTTGGGGACGGTTGTTTCGGAGGTGGAGTGGTTTGCTTTTTTGGAGGGGTGGTTTGTTGTTTCGATGGTGGCGGAGTCGATTCTTGTTTGGGAGGAGGTGGAGGAGGTTGCTTTGGAGGAGGAGGGGGAGTCGTTTGCCGTGTTTCTGGTTGCTTTCCAGTGGGTTTTTGTGTTGCAGTGGGTTGTTTTGTACTCGACACAGTTTCTACTCTCGGCTGAACTACTGGAACATCTCTTTTAACCCTTTCATGACCAAGATTTTCCCAACCAATTTTGGATAATGGAATTCTTCCGATGAAATCATTGAAAGGTGAAGCAAAATAGAGATATTCTTTGAAAAAGTGCACTTCACAAAAGTCCTTCAATATTTTGCTGGTCGACGAAAGATTTTCCAGGATATCCCCATTTTTACTCAATCTGATAACCATAGTACGACTCGGTTCTAAAATACTAGGTAGTGAAGTGAAGTGTCCAATCTGAAACAAAATGTTTCATTAATCAAAAACCGCGCATTTTCTCACCAGAATTACTCACTTTATGAATAGCTTTCTCTGCGAATTCGCAGGGGTAAAAGTTGTTCAGATACTCGAATACACGCTCGATGATACCGAAAACTCTCGCCACAAACTTCCGTGCGAGAGGAAACGGTAACAGAATCTGGGCGGCACTAGGAGTCTCCCCACCTGCTGGTTTAATGAGCGCGACCAAAACACCACCCTGTCCATCCGATTTCAGATTGTCAGGAAGACCAGGCAATCCATCGATGAAAACATCACGGGTTCCCTTCTTGGGTCCTTTCAAATAGTAACGGAATATTCGACTCCCTAAGGTCTCAGCTACCAGTACAAACTCTTCATCGTCTGACAGCAAAACTCCGTTGGCGAAGTGTATTTTATCGATGAGTACCACGTTTTTTTTCGATTTAGCGTCATAATGGATCAGCCTGAAATATTGAAGCTGTTATGAGTACTTGGTAGATGTGGGTAGAAGAGAAGAGAAATCGAAATATTCAAGGTGGTGAGCAATAACTGACAGGATATGTTTCAAATAATTCTGGAACCGCCACTTAAGGCGCGACCTTTTCAGTAAACCTGTTGTTCGTGACGGTCTTTCGAGATTCAATTCATGGGCATGTTCTGAAAGTTTCAACTGCAGAAATCAGTCGTTTGCACCGACTTTTCCTTATGGGACCATTAACAAAGGGACTCTTTAAGATAGGTGACGGTTCATTAATGGGTGTTTAATAATGTTTGAAACTATGGTGCAGTGCGATAAATGACCTTTAATGAGCCATTAGCTGTTCTCATAAGAAAAAGTCAGTGCAGTCGGCTGTTCAATCGTTTAACTCAAGAAACCGTGTCCCGAATTCCACCAATTTTTTATTAATTTGGAAGAAGCGGCCATCTTCCTAGCACACAATTGAAGGCAGATACATGCAACATTCATTATAACAACATTAACATTACATTATCATCAAGAAAAGTTGAATACCTATATTCATGGTATATTCACTAAGGGTGGGTACTTTACAACCTGATTGAGGGTCCGTTAAAATAATCGGTGCTGAGAATGGACACCACATTGTCATTTGCTAGAGGGAAAGCAAAGCCTAACCGATTATTTTAACGGACTGTTAATCAGGACGTAAAGTAATTGCCCTAAGAAGTTGGCAACTTACAACTTTATTTTCATTTCGAATCATGGTTCTTAGTGTAAAAAGCAGAAGCACATGTGTAGTGACTTGTCATTTGAATTCATAGTTGTCATTTGACAGTTTCAGATTATGTGATGCTTATTATTGTGTCGTTTATATTATCAACATTCAGCAATATTATGGAGCAAGGTGTCACAATGGAATTAGTTATTCAATATGAATAACAATATGAAAACAAAAGAGTTTAAAAACAAATTTATAACATAATTCGTGTTGCATGAACGGCAACATTTCGATGTCCCATACAAACTTTTTCTCTGTTTTTCACCACCTTACATGTGGAATTTCAGGATTCTATGATCAGCGGTATGGGCTTGATTCACCCCCCAAAATAATTTTTTACACCTTTTTAACCCCGCTAGGCGATGCATTTCAGAAAATACGAAACACGTCTTCCATAAATTCTGTTAAAGAATGTTGTCCCATACAAACAAAAAAAGACATCACAAACAACGTCATATCATTTGATGTCGATTTATTATCTTTCTGAAAGATGGATTCCAGTTCCAGCTGAATTTGATCCTATTGTTTATAGTATTTTCGAAAAAGGTTGATAATTTGTTTGCCTTTTTTTATTCAGTGGTGCTTATGATTATTCGAATCTTGTGAGATAATATCGCTTTTGTGCGATATTCCCGTGTTTTTTATGATAGGTAAATAGTCTAAAGCCACATTCCATTTATGTGCAGTTCCGAAGAAGAGTACGTTTGGGATCTAAATTAATAAATATACATGTTATCATTCATGCAATGATTATAAAAGAATGGAAATATGCTAATAAGAGATTTTGAAAGTTGTTCCTTTTTAAAGAGTTGACGATTCGCATTTAAAATTAAGGTAGAGTTTTTCCATTATATATCGTCATGGTTGGAAAATATTTCCACAAAAACTTGTAGGCCGATGTGTATAATACAAATGAGAAGGCAAAACGCAACGCGTTCCCCTTGTTCAGAAGTTCAAAGTTTGGAAAAGGGGCACATTTCATATTTTTGATATTCCCATTTTACATGAAAAAACCGGATGCGAAATTCCTTGACGTTTTAGTAGATTGTATAATGAACGAAATGAAGAAAATCTGATGTCACATTTGTGAATAACCACATAAAAGGAATAGTATAGGTAAAGTATGGGATTTGGCCGGCATTCTAAATAAATAATCCAGGTTGCCGATCGGTCAGCATCCATAATAAAAGTATGGCCAGCCGATTTTGTAACACTTCATATATTGCGAGAGCCATCTGAACCAATAGCAAAGCCTATTACCTTAACCTTAGTAGGCGTATGTCGGCAATTTCACCTTAAACTTCCATAGTTTTTAAGTTCAGGTCGGACTACATGAACACATACAGAGGGGAAACAATAACATCGTCTTTTCAGAACTCTGGAAACCGATGAACGTACGAAAAATGTACCGTCGACTAGAGTCAAAATATTGTGATGTTGATATTCGAAAGCATTAATAATAATTTTACTTCTTCAAGTAAATTGAATTCAGTTCTTTTTGAAGCCTCCAAAATTTTCGAAACTTTAGAATACAGTTACTCGAATAAAAATATTTCTACCAGAACTTCACAGTATCACATCATACCAGTAAATTTCTCAACATATAACGGGCTAGGTCTTTATTTTGCCACGAACATAAAAATTACAATGTCCATATTGACCATATAATAAAGAAAAGAAAAAGAATTGGACCGACTATAGATTCTTGGGGAAACCCACAGATTTTTTTCAATTGAACTGCTGTGATTGTCTATATAAACATACTGTGATCGGTTGGGCAGATGATTTCGAAATCATTTATATTGGGTGGAGTGAATAAAAGTGAGCATGAGAACAAACTATAGATCCGACTTTCTCATACCTTATCAACCTGTATAGGTTTGTCCCAAAGAAATTGAGCAAATGCTCGCCCTAAAACTTTATTCACTCCACCCGGGGAATTATTTCCTCTTATACCGAAATAATGTAATTTTTCAACAAAATCTTCTGATCAACGAGATCAAATGCTTTTCGTATGTCTAGAGAGAGAATGCTATATTTTTTGTTTTGATAATTGTTTTTGGATATTAGTTCTATCAATCATTGCAGTTTCTGGTGTACCACAGGGTTCTGTGTTAGGCCCTATTCTGTTTTTGTTAGATATAGATGACTTATCTATGATCGACATATCTGGTAGTTTCACTCTATTCGCGGATGATACAACGACATTGTGGAAAGAAAAAAACTCAGTGGAGCTGCATAAGATAATATCATCCGACTTGGAGAAGGTGAAAAGCTGGTGAGATGCCAATTTACTATCTTTAAATGCATCGAAAACGAATATAATATCATTCAAATGTTCGCCTGAAGAAAGTCCAATAGACTCTGCCACATTGCAAAATAAATTACACACAAAATTTCTCTGTGTATTCATTGACAATAGGCTGAAAGGGTCTCCTCGGTTAAGATGGTCGAAATGCCCTTGATCACGAAATTTCGATTTGACCCTCGAATGATGTTACCCAGGTCTGAAAAACATTCACCATATATTTTTTTTCCTCCTCCCCCTATCTTCCCCCCTCTGAGGGTGAAAAAATGGCATTTTTCATGTTTTATTTTTTTTTCTCTCACTCCAGGACTCGAAAAATATTGAAAAAATTCAAGTATATGAAAGACAGTCTGTTCTTCGAAATAAAACTTTTTGGGCCCCCGGGCCCCCCATGAAGGCCTTCAAAAAAAAATTTTAAATTTTAAATTGGAAAAAAATGGCAGAAAACCCAGGTGTCCCGGGTGATATTATTTCATCATTTCAATGGGGCTGATATGTACTATAACAACTAGTATCGTTCATTTCGCTATCAGTGGTGGCACTTGAGAAAAAGACATTTTTTGTGAATTTTTTATGAAAAATTGGCTCTAACTTTTTTGTCATTGATTTTATTGAAAAATTTCAAGGGACAAAAAATGTTTAAAATGCAATTTTACATAGGGTACACTCAAATTCAATTGACTTATTCTGAAATGTTGAGCTATTATACAAGTTGAAAGATTTTCACTTGGAGATTATTCACATTAAATATAGCCAACAACTGTTTTTCATCAATTTTCACAGAAATCTGATACACACACACGAAAGCGTACCTTTCATTTTCATTTATTATTTTTTCGCCCCCCTTGTGAGAATGAACATTTTGTATTTTTTACGATTTATTATTTTTTCTCATAATCTGAAATCTTGAAAAAATAATATCGATGGAAAATAGTATGATCTCCAAAATAAAATTTTCAGGCTATCTGGAACACTATTCAATTCACTTATTCTGAAATGTTGAGCTATTATACAAGTTGAAAGATTTTCAGTCAGAGATTTTTCACATTAAATATAGCCTATAACTGTTCATTATCAATTTTCCCAGATACCCAATAGACACACTCACGAAAACGTACCGCGTGTTTGTTACTTTTTCTTTCCTTTTTCCCCCCTCTTTCCCCTTCTGAGAGTTAAAATTTAGTATTTTTTACGTTTTATCATTGTTGTTCTAAAAATTTGTTCTAAAATTGTTCGTTTTCGTTAACCAGCTGACGAACGTCAACCCTCAGAAGTCGAAACTTGTGCGAGCAATGGATCAACGAGGCCTTACCTTTTAACGTGCGATTACCCAGCACGGTGGCCCGGCGAGGATACACAAATTCGACATAGTCGGTGGGTGAACGATTTGTTCAAGAGACGATTTCTTTTATCATTTTTCTCATAATCTATAATATTGAAAAAAATATTATGTATGGAAAATAGTATGGTGTTCAATATGAAATTCTCAGGACCCTCCGGGCCACCCATTGAGGCATTTGAAAAAAAAATTGAATTTTCATTCGAGAAAAATGGCATGGAATGTCCCAGGCGATAACCATTCCATTATTAGTTATGGAGGATTTTCGTAATCCTCTATATCTGCTCAAACGGAGCGAAATTGATAATATTGAAAAACTACCAATGGAAAATCGAATGATCACCAATCGAGGAAAGGTTATAAGCAAGAGAATTGACAAAACAATCATTTTTTGTGTTCAACCAAAAATTATTATGATGATATTATTGATTGTGTTTTTGTACAACATATCTTATTCAACCTCGACATTGAGAATTTCTTTTCAACAAATCTTACGTGTCTATCAGTTTTCTATAAAAAAGGGATTAGTTACATTCAATGTGTGAAATACCTTGGTGAACATCGTTAAAACGTCGCTCAACTTTTCATAGTGTATCCTTTATTTTTTTGAATATTTTTGTTAAAATAAATGATAACCTATAATTTTCAATTGAGAATTCTTGAAAACTACCTCTTTGCCAATTATCACCACTGAAAACGACGAACGTTACTTATTGTGATAACGCATATCAGTCTTATCGAAATGTTGGAAAGGTTATCGCCCGGGACATTCCATGCCATTTTTCTCGAATGAAAATTCAATAATTTTTTTCAAATGCCTCAATCTATGGCCCGGAGGGTCCTGAAAATTTCATATTGAACACCATACTATTTTCCATACATGTTATTTTTTTCAATATTATAGATTATGAGAAAAATAATAAAAGAAATCATCTCTTGAACAATTCGTTCACCCACCGACTTTGTCGAATGTGTGTGTGAAATGATAAAACGTAAAAAATACTAAATTTCAACTCTCAGAAGGGGAAAGAGGGGGAAGAAAAAGAAAAGAAAAAGTAACAAACACGCGGTACGTTTTCGTGTATGTGTGTGTATTGGGTATCTGTGAAAATTGATAAAGAAAAAAGATAGGCTATATTTAATGTGAAAAATCTCTGAGTGAAAATCTTTCAACTTGTATAATAGCTCAACATTTTAGAATGAGTGAATTGAATAGTGGTCCAGATAGCCTGAAAATTTTATTTTGAGAATCATACTATTTTCTATATTTTTTTTCATTTCATACTATATTTGATATTATTTTTTCAAGATTATAGATTATGAGGAAAAATAATAAATCGTAAAAAATACAAAATGTACATTCTCACAAGGGGGGCGAAAAAATAATAAATGACAATGAAAGGTACGCTTTCGTGTGTGTGTATCAGATTTCTGTGAAAATTGATAAAAACCAGTTGTTGGCTATATTTAATGTGAAAAATCTCCAAGTGAAAATCTTTCAACTTGTATAATAGCTCAACATCCAGAAAAAGTCAATTGAATATGAGTGTACCCTATGTAAAATTGCATTTTGAACATTTTTTTGTTCCCTGAAATTTTTCAATAAAATCAATGACAAAAAAGTTACAGCCAATTTTTCATAAAAAATTCACAAAAAATGTCTTTTTCTCAAGTGCCACCACTGATAGCGAAATGAACGATACTAGTTGTTATAGTACATATCAGCCCCATTGAAATGATGAAATAATATCACCCGGGACACCTGGGTTTTCTGCCATTTTTTTCCAATTTAAAATTCAAAATTTTTTTTTTAAAGGCCTTCATGGGGGGCCCGGGGGCCCAAAAAATTTTATTTCGAAGAACAGACTGTCTTCTATATACTTGAATTTTTTCAATATTTTTCGAGTCCTGGAGTGAGAGAAAAAAAATAAAACATGAAAAATGCCATTTTTTCACCCTCAGAGGGGGGAAGATAGGGGGAGGAGGAAAAAAAATATATGGTAAATGTTTTTCAGACCTGGGTAACATCATTCGAGGGTCAAATCAAAATTTTGTGATTAAGGGCATTTCGACCATCTTAACCGAGGAGACCCTTTGATGAAAACCTTAAACAACTTAAGAGTAAGATTTCCTCCGGGTGTTATGCAGTGAGTGTGGAGTTGGGTTTCCATATCGCAAACCGTTTACCATGCTCTTACTGAATCTCAGCTACGATATGGAATACCGTTTTGGGGAGCATGCAACTCATCCCTTCTCTCTTCTATGTTGATATTACAGAAGAGGGCACTTAGGTGTCTTTGTAAAGTCAAACCCAGAGTATCATGCAGGAATTCGTTCACTACCAATAAAATTTTGACAATCATCGCACTTTTTATCCTTGAGACGGTTTGCCTCATCTATAAACATAAATCGAAGTTCAACTTTGTCTCTACCTTTAGACTTCCTATCCCGACTTCGAATCTAATTAGAGCCTCTATATACTATTACGATTTTTCCTTGGGTTCGTTTATTAAAACACCAAACAATACTATAATGGTGGTAAATTATTCAATCATTTACCATTAGAAATGAGATCTGCAAATCTGAGCAACATTCATTTCAAAAAGGCAGTAAAACACCTACTTGTTGACAGACCCTATTATAGTTTGGAGGAATATTTTAGTGAATCTTTTAAAGAATAATTTTTATTAATTATTATTTATCACTGTTATTTTACATTATACTGGTTTATATAATACATTTTTAATACTATTTTATATCTACATTTGTACTTCTTGGACTTTGTCAATAAGATGCAAATCTTCAGACAATAAAGTATATTTTGATTTGATTGATTCACTATCTCTTCACTTACGAAAACCATACTAACCTTTATATAATGAGGTTCTGTCACTTCGGAAAATAGAAGATCTTTACCTATTTCCATTCTACCAGGTACTATACCTGTTTCAAATTTCATATAAAATTGGTGAAAATCATATTTAATCATTTTACCAATGTCTACACTGATCTCATCGAAACCACTTTCTGTCTGTTCATCTAAATCATTTATGATTTCTTCAATTTCCAGAATGCTTGATGGTTTGAAAATTAAAGATGTTACGTTTGATTGATAATTAGTAGAATTTGTATTTGCATTTTTCGATGATAAATTTGTACCAATGAAATGATTATAAAATGATGTAATTAAATTCTTGACATATTTTAGTTGTTTATTTACGACTAATACATAATGTAAGTATTATACTTATGGTTTCTGCAGAATAATGCCACATATTATTCCCTTAGGGAATAATGGCGAGGGATTAATAGTAATAATCTTTATTCCTCTTGTAGTCTTATCACAAAAATTTCTCTAATTGAATGTCACCATGGAAACGATATAACCAAACTCCAAAGTGTCAGTGTCAAACGCGTAGGAAGTGTTTCTGTATTTGTATTGAGTTGATTCAAAGTGGAGAATTATTCATTTATGATGAATAAATTCGTGTAAATAAAGTAGAGTATACTACTTGCAATAATGACTATTATTCTCTAGGAAAATTACTCACTCGGTTCTTAAAAATTCCTCTAGAATAATAGCTATCATTATTGAGTCGTGGTATAATCTACTATTATGTTACTCGTAGGCCATTATTCACAATGACTTTCATTTTTGCTTTATAAAATTGTGTATTATGTAATACTGAATATATGCTTTCCCAAATTGAAAGGCGAATGAGCTAACCTCTACACTACCGAGAACCACTCATCACAAAAAACAGACCTCGTGCGAATACAGGCGATTGATGTTAACATTTGGAAAATTCATTTATAAATCGTGGTATTTATCGTACAAACATTTTTTTGTGTGTAAATGCGATTTACCACATTCAATATCGAGCATGAACACTTCACATGCTCTATTGATAATTTTTCAAATATTCAGGCATTAATGGTCGAAATAATATTCATGAATGCACGACACACATTTTTTGTTTACATTCATTTCGCTATCTCATTACATACGAAGGAATTGTTTGTTTGGTTTCATATTTCAACATTCTTATCCGATAGCTCGGAAAGGCATTGTTTCAGGCTTAAGATATTTAGATTCATAAACACCTCGAATGAACAGGATTACTGTTTTCAAGAAAAGTAGTGATTCGGTTCTATACAAGTCAAAACGCATCCAGGAATTATTTCGGGGGAAGGGGGTTACCTCAAATAAATTGAAAAAATTGGAGAATGTTGACTCATTGATGTGTTTCTGGAGAAAAAACAAAACTTGGGTAATTTTTTCGGTTCTGGGGGCAGGCCACCTTCTAAAATTGGCAAAATTCAATAAAACTGCTGAATCTCATTTTATCCCTTCATGTGTTGAATAGTAAAAAGGTTATCCACTGCATTTTGATTCAAATGCCTGGGTATTCCTCTCTCTTGATGTTGGTTTACACGAAATGTGAAACATTGACAACACTTTTCTACGGGTAATTAGTCTTGACTGAGTTGCAAACAGAATTCTAAGAGATTCGACTTGTATACTAGGACGTATTACGAAAAGTATATTGCAAGCGAGCAAGATATTGTTCACACCGTTTGTTTGTAACCGTTTATTACTTCTTCAACTTTAAAGACGTTCATTCTCTAATTTTCCAAATCACCACGCAAATATGAGTTTCTAGTTTAATCCCCGTTCGACTGTGAGCGGAGAACCAGGATTCATTTCCCCGCTTTGGAACCACCGTGCTAGGATTCACACGTTAAAAGATAAGGCCTCGTTAATCCATTGCTCGAATACGTTTCGACTTTTGAGGGTAGACTATCGTATGGAGGCATCAGTTGGTTAACGAAAAAAAAAATATTTCAAACCCATTTTCGGTACAGTGAATCGATCTAAACATAATTACTTTGTATGAAATTCTGCTGAACATGTGGAAAACTCATTCCAGTTTTATCAATGGATTTTTGCTACTAGCCTATATTTTTAGAATGCATATTGCATACGTTGTTAAGTAATATATAGGTTTACACGAAAGATGAACCATTTAATATTTGTTTGGGTTAGATATCATTTTGGAAAAAAGCAAATGATATCAGCAAATGAATTATCGTTTATATTACCAAAATGCTAGGACTGTTTATCCAAGTTTTCTCGTATTAGCTCATTTTTCAAATATTTTCTGAAAGAGAGAAATTTTATGAATAAATATGAACATTTTCTAAAGATATGTGAATATTCATCAATTTCTTGAATTTTCAAGCGGTTTGAAAGGAAGACTGTCTTGGATCGAAACTAACGGAGCTGGCAAGTGGGATTAGTAAATTTATGCTAAGTATTCAAAGCAATGTTCAAGGTAGCTATGGCAGGCGCGTATACATCTCAAGTTTATAGGGGGGTAATGACTGAAACAACTATGCGTTTCCGCCATTTCATCAAAAAACAAATGCACATTGGCCTTTTTACAAACTTACCTTTCACAATGACTGGAATTATTAGAAAACTGTGGAACAAAAACTTAGAGATAACTAACATTTGCCTTGTCAACGTAGGTAAAAATAAACCGTTATGATGATATACGTTCATGTATTCATCATACTACATATCAATATGAGTAGAATGAAAAGTATATACTTATTGAACACAAGATCATGCAACAGAAAAAAAATTAAATATTAAATTCAAATTTTGGTTTATCAATTTCTCCCGAAATACCAGAGACTATATAATTTTCTGAGATATTCTATAATTTTGATAATAATTTTGAATTTAATTACTGGATTCTGCGATCTTACAGGGTTACAGGGAGTAAAGGTGAAAAATTGTGATTGATTTTTCATTCACTTATTAAATTTTTTGATATATCCCTATAATTTTTAATATATATTGTAATATGTTATGTGACTGACTGATCATGAGGGGTAATTAACCCCTTTACCCCCCCTTGTATACGCGCCTGAGCTATGATCGCCCGTACTAGGAATCACACATTAAAAGGTAATACTTCGTTAATCCTTAGGCTCGCTTTTTTGGGTTGACATTTGTAGAGGGGACTGACAAAAAAACAGCCCTGATACGCCCGTCAATGATTCAAACAAGCGAATATTGATATATATTTTCACGGTCGGTGCTCATCTGAATTGTTATCAATCGTTCCACCCTTGGCAGCACCTATCTACACGAATGACCCGACGAGTACAGAATTCCCACCCCTTTGTTGTGAGCTTGGAGACCTGTCAAACATCTCTTGGACAGGGATCTTTTTTCAATAAAAACTGAACTTGGAACTCGTTGCCGAAAGAGATATTTCCTGAGGCTTACAAACCTCAAAAACTCCAAGTGAATGTTAATTCGTATCTCCTGTCCCTTGATTCACGCGGTGTTCTTTGAACATTACAGGGCTTCCCTTTCGTGTGAATCTGCATATAAAATAATAATACAAATAAAACAAGGTAATTTCAACTATCTACTTTAAATCTGGAATCTTGTTTCTATCACGTATTTACCTTGCGGCCGGCTATCTTCGAAGGTTCAAAGATCATTATTATCAAAGTTCAGCGGTATGCAGTAAGTCAGGTTCCGAAAGATAAATTCATAACTATTCCAAGCTAAATGGATAATTCTGCTCTATTACGAGTGAAAATTGTTGCTAAGCATCGAATCTAGCGGTAAACACGACCACTTTATATTCTCAAGGAGCTCGTTTCGAGTTGATAATGAATTGGAATTCTCGTTGAGTGGAAAACATTACTAAGAGTTTGGCGAATTGAATTATGAAATTAGGATTTGAATATTCGGGATAACCATTGACAGTACCATGGGAACGTAGACGCTTTGAAATTAAGGCATAATATAATTCTCAACTATTGAACGCTATGTTGAAGTTTGATTTTTATTTAATTCACATGGGGCACTTTTTCAATTCGGGGTTCTAAACTGTAAATGAGAGGCCACCACTTCCACAATGGCATTTCTAAAAGAACATTCAGAAAAGCAAAACGAGTACAATTTTTCGTGAGGTTGAATGTTCTCTTCTAAAAATAAATCAATTTATGGGAATTAAAGAGAATTCTTGCAAAATATTTCTTATAATACTATATTATACAACGATCATGTAATGATGGTGATTAATACGCGAGCATCAACCGGGATACGAAACGAGCGGAAGGTGAGTTTTGTATGGTTTATGCGAGTGTATTGATAACTATTACATGGCTATAAATATAACCATTACATGGCTATAAATATAATATTTATATTCGTATTGAACGCAATAATAGTAATTGATCGTATTTCTTTGAAAATTCTACAAAATTGTATTTAATGGTATTACCTCGGAAAAAACAACAAGAATAAATGAAGAGAAAAAAAGCGAATGCCCGATACTGGATTTGAACCCGCAACTCATATAGTGGTCTACTTCGAATCTAGAACATTAACGAGACTTTACTGAATTATGTCGAAAATAAATAAATATATCGAGCATTTGTCAAATGAAAAATATGATTATTCTCTACCGCATTTTCTGCTTTCTCCGATATGTGTGGAGGAATCGATAGTAATTCTTCTATATAGCTAATATCAGACATTTTGATCCAGATTTTAGGCATATAAGTGTATTATAATAGTACGGGTCTAGATAAAAGTTTCATTGTATGCAGTAATAAGAGTTCCATTAAATGCTGTATATTTCTGGCCGATAATTGTCTTCAGGCAACCTCTTGCATACAAATATTTCTGGAATAATGAATACATTAAGGAAGTAAACTTCGACCCACTATTTATACTTATTAGACTATATAAAAAATTTGAGATGTAGACTCACAAAACTGAAAGAGCGAGGAAGAAAAACAAAACGATCAATCTTTTTTCCACAGTAACAAAAGGGGAGAACTATTTACTCCCCTAAATGCCATATGTTCGATTCTAAAACTATATAGTTCTGACATAGTTTACATTTCGCTCGTCGCCGAGATGAGCGGGCTATGATTTTTTAATAAAATGGGGTTTTGTATGTCTCAATCTTCTATTCAAGATTTATTTTTGAAAAAAAAAAATGATATTGCCACACTGTATGGGGCCGCCATAAGTGTTCCCCATACCGAACACCTTCAAGTACAATAAACATATTTGTGAGAATAATTCAGTAATAATTTTATTCTTTACCAGAAGGTGTAAAGTGACTGTTCATTTCAAATGTATATTTTCCATTCCAGAAGGCAAATAAATTTTGAAATCGCTGTCTTTAATTCTTGTTTCATTTTGTGTCAGAATAGAATAGAAACACTTGAGAGGTTGATAAGTTGTGGACATGTTTTAATTGGTATACAGGAGGAGTTGTTTGCGTGGATTACAGAAGTGATTGCAGTACTCACGACACCGCTCAAAACTGACGACACAGCGCTCCAAAATATTATTTGAAATAATTCCAGAACCTAGTCCTAGCAGCATCTTTCTAAACATGATTCATAATTGGTCATTGACCCCTCAAAATTGTGTTAGCATGTAGTCTAGGACGTAGACGCGAAGTACAGAAAAAGCGTCCGCTCAGATGGCCTCGGCTCTTTCTTAAACGCAGTCAGGCAAAATATCAGGCATCTTTTTATATTTCACAAACTGTATAGATAGACAAGTTTACTTGAATCATAGACTAAAGGTGTAATTCTCCAACAGTAATTTCCACTTTAACTTTCTCTACGAAAGATGAGCTCATCTTCAATTGACTATTTTATGCACCAATATTTTCCCTACCAGAATGGGAATGGTTCGAACTTCCGTTGTCCATATTTTTAACTCTATTGAAACCTGTTGCTAAGAACGAAAAGATAAAAATACAAATCAAATAAGGTAATCAAATCCAAACAAATGAAAGATCTGATTGATCGAAGAAAATAATGTGACAAAAAATTGAGATATTCATCTAAAAAATGTAAATGATAAATAAAATATGAGTCATTAATCACTGCTGTTAGATGCTTTTGGATTTATCTATAATATTATATTGTTTTGATGTTATTATTGCTATTAAGTTGACCAATTGTTCAAATATTACAATTATCAATAACTATAAATACGTATTTAGTAATATAAGTATCATCTTGTGAGATGAGATATATAATATTTGTTGTGTTAATTATTATGAGATATTATACGATTATTATTATTTTCGAAAACTATATATAGTGTATAGATAAACAATAATGTATTGTATGAAATATTCGTTAGAATAAAACAATAGTATTTCCCAAAATATGTATGTAATGTAAAAATAATTCAAAAAAAAAGTATTGGTTGTGGATAAATTATAGTATTCTACTCTCGTATTATGACCATTATTATAAGCTCCTTGAATAATGTACTATAGTAGTACAAAAGGCGAACATATTCCAGGTATGAACGTTTTGTGGAGGCTAACAAACCTTGAAATAATCTCCTGTTGTTGATTTTTTGTGTGATATTCGTGAAGTTTCCAGAGAATGCCTGAAACACTGATTTGTAGTTATAAAATCTCATTTCAGGAATCTCAACCTATATTGGAATTGCATTTACAGCAGTTTATGAATCCAAGTGTTATGTTGGAAATTTTTTGTAATTTTCACATATAATTCACCGAATAAGATGATTTCAAGGCTTGTTGGCATACAAAAAACGTCAAACCTTGTATATTTGGAATGTGTTGATACTGAATAATGCATTCGAATATTTATAAGGTCTCATGAATAACATCTTGGAAAACAGAATTATCAAATTACCGATAATAAGAGGGAACATTTAGTGCTCTGCAATGAGCGATGAAATTTTTTGTTATGATCCGATTCGACTGAAAATTTCACACCTCTACTTTTCAACCAATAAGGTGCCTCAATTTTGACTAGTTACCGTTACACCTGAAAAAAATTCAGGAATTTTTTTCGGGGCACAACGAGATTAAAGTGGAAATTTTTTGACAGTTCATAAACATATGATTTACAACCCTTAAATAATGAAGATATACCTGTGAATAATGCAAGATGCATTTCTACCAATTTTAGTGATCTAAAATTATAAAAGGCGATAGACTGAACTAGTACCCATCTGAGTTTGAGTATTTGTTGTAAATAAAGTTGGTAATTTTTTTATTGAACGAGATATGGTAGATATACCTTCATAGGATTTTTTTCGAAATTGTTAACTAAAATTACCAAAGGGCGATAGACTGGGCTGGTACCATCTGAGTTTTAGCATTTTTGGTCAACTAAAGTTGTTTTTTATTAAACGAAATATGGTGGATATATATGATTTTATGATTTTTTTAAACTAGTAACTACTAAGCTTTCTGACAAAAATTACGAATCAACAAACGTCAAGAGCAGCAATATCCTGAAAAACTTGACAATCAGAGATATCAATTCAAAATGACAGATTGGATAACTTTTTTCCAAAACCTTCTGTACCTACACTGGAGTAAATCAATTAGATCTCATGATGGTCCACCAATACTATTCGATTGAAAATCAAAAAATGTTCGAATCAAATTAGGCAAGAACAAGCTTCAAAAAAAGGTGAGGGCTGTCCTATGGGTGATTTTCAAGTAACAGCAAATTGTTCGAGTGTATAATTTTATAAAATTTCGAATCCGCAGGTTGATATTATTTCAAAAAAATTATCAAAGTAGCGCATATATCACTGGAGCAATCTATCTTATTTTTCAACATCCGTCGAAGGGGGCGAATTGGGTGAAAAAAGGAGAAATAATGTTTCTTTTCCAAAAATACTGGTCTATGAGTTGTAAATATTTCTATAAAAAAAAACTCAAATTTGACAATAGGTCGTGAATACCGCAGTTTGAATTAGCAAAAGGTTGATTGAGTGGTCGACGACAGCAACAGATTCGTTATAGGTATGAATCTTAACCTATATTGGAATTGCATTATTTTTCTTACCAATCATAATCATCTGATGTTACTTACTTTTTTCAAAACTAGATACTGTAGTTTTAAAAACCTTTACCATTGTAATTTCCACAATATTTTTCAATTGTCACTACATTTGTGAGGATTCATGCAACCTCAATTATCAAATCAATTAACGATTATAACAGAGTTGGGTGTTGATTGGTGAGAAATATTTCATGCACAAATCAGCCTTCAGATTTGCTATAATTATCACTTGAAAATTGAGGCTGCATAAATCCTTAGATATCAGCAATAAAACAAGCTCACCTTCCAGATGGATCTGCAAGTGTTTCAAACAGTCCATTTTCAAGACTGAATTGAGAGGAGTCGGTCCAGAAAATATCCCCATTTTCAGCTAGAGCTATACTGTTGAATGTCATTGGTTTTCTGTTACCAACTACTTGGTCAGGGCTGATTATTACTTGCTTTTGGCCTAAAAAGATAAATAAAACTGATATTGCCAACCTTCCTTTTTTTTACTTTCATACACTCACCTGTCTTAACATTGATTTTCATAATTCCATAGTATGCATCTGCCACAAAGAGGTCACCATTCCCATTGAATTGCATTCCCAATGGCCTACCACATATTCGTTCTTCATGATAGGCTTTACATGGCTTACCAGTTTTAGCAACTGGTTTGATTTCATCTCCAACCAATTTCACAATGTCTCCTCCAACTATTGAGGTGTACAGTTCACCATTGAAATCTGCAAACGCTTCAGGACCTAACAGATCTCCTTTATGCCAAATCTGTACATCTTTCAATTTCTCATTTAATGCTAATTTTCCCTCCAGAGGTTTTGTAGGTGGCAGTCTGAAAAAACAAGAATTGATTATTTGCAATAAATATATAATATGAAGCAGCATCTTACCTAATTGAATCTGAAAACTTTGCATCAGGTGGTATATTGGGAAATATTAATATCACAAAAATAATAGCAGCAGCCTCAAATAATCTGCGAAAAATAACTTTGAATATTCCTTTAACACCCATAATCACGATCTGAAAGAAGTGGGAATTTTAGAAAATACCTTTTACCGAATAATAGTCAGAAATAGTAAGAATAGTATATTATCAGGTAGGAAAAGTCTAACATTCCTGGAAGACTGTGAAGTTTGCCGAGTCTTGGCGTTTCCAACGAGGTTAACATACAATTTTTCCGCAAATCGTTTAAAATTCGACAGATATTAATTAATTTTGAAAAATCGCGAACAATTTTATTATGGTGCCTTGGAATTCGTAAGGAAATCTTGAATTTTTCTTCAACAAATTTTGTCTGGGATGTCAAAATTCCCTAGCGATTTGAGGAAAAAACAATTCTTTTCTGTTCAGACAATTTTAATAAAGACCAATCTGTAGTGAAATTCTTTCAAAAGTTTGGGAAAACATGAGTAAATATTGGTGAAAGAACAGCAAAACGAAGGATACATTTTCTTAGATTTTCATATTTGCCTTAATTTGCTTGAAAAGTTCAGAGAATTATTGAACGGCCAATGAAATTACTGATTCATCCCAAATTATATTTCGTACTCTTTTCTCTCTATGATTATTGAAACCTCCTTTTTGGATTAAAAATATATCTTCATAAAATTTCTATCAGAAATTTGGATACTTCCTGCTTACCAAGGTATGTACTAGTGCAGCATAACACTACAAAAATGAATTTAATACTAATCGACGTGGACTTCTTCCAACAAAACTTGACACTAACTACAGACCGTAAAATAGAAAATTTCAAATGGATTAATAATCAAGATTACTGATTAATCAACACAAACGTAAACATTAAACATCACTGACACAGAACGTGAGAGAACACAGAACACGGGAAGGGGAAGACCCGAATTCACCAAGACCAAGAACACTCGACTTTTCTTTAGGCGTTTTCCATCTTTCTCTCACTATTTGGCTGTTGGCTGGCCGTGAGTGAGAGAGAAGAAAACAGGCGAATACGTTTTGAATACATAGGCGCCAGAAAACGCCTCTATTTCTCTTTTGTGTTGTCGCAGAATACTTAATTACTATATACAGAAGCGAAACGGTAAACTAACACGATTGTCCAAAAAATATTTGAACTTGATTGAACTTTGACACCTTCATGTACACTGAGGAGTCTAACAATATATCCAACAATAGAAAAATACACTGAGATATTCCAAATGACGTGCGTCAAATTAATTATCTATCTTCATCTGACGCACTGGAGCAAAAGCTTAGAATATTTTAGTACAATCTAAATTGGTGTACCTCGGAAAGGCGTGGCTTTTACTGAACATGTCATTGGATTCGCTTCTGTATAATTAAATATTCTGTGGCATTGCTTTCCAGGTTGGACTGTCAAAGTTGACAAGATGCCTTCTTGTCAATCGCTAACTTGACGTTTCCTTTAAGGATCCTTTTCATGGAGCAGAAAAATTCTTACTGCAAGTGAAGTAAAATGCAAGTGCGCATGCTCCGTAGAGATTTTGCTGTAATGGGGATGACGGCTGCAAAACTCTACCACTAGGAGCGCCACCACTGCATGTACCTTTGACAGTCTCTCAAGTCAAATGACAACAATTCAAAACGTTAAACGTCCCTTCTTTGCAATAATTAAGAATATAAAGATTTGAAATCGACATAAAATGGTCTTATGTAGTGCATTCGGATGTAAAAATGTAGGTACGCATTCATTTCCAAAAGAAACAAAACTGAAAAAGCAGTGGAAAGTAGCCCTGAAAAGAAAGAGCTTTCAGGCTTCTGAACATTCTAAATTATGCTCCAGTCACTTACAAAAGAACGTAGCAGGGCTAATAGATGGTTATTATGATGATTTTTAACGAAACACCTCTGTAATCAGTTTGAATTTTTTACCTTTCCCTCAGATCTTTTTTTTTCCTTTGAGGGATCCACCACGTTCCCCCAACAAACTTTTCAGTTCTGGTACAGACAAACATCCATATCTATCGGTTGGAGAAAACATCCTCAAGATTCTTAAGTATCTTTTGAAAATAGTCATTAAAATAATAATAAAACATAACATGCAAAATCACTCGTTAGGCACATGCAGTCGTGCTGCCACCTACTAAAAGCTTTGGGTCATCTTCCCCATTGCAGTAAAAGTAAAAATTTCACTGCTCCATGAAAAGGGGTTGAAAGCAGTGGAATCTGTGATTTTCATGTCATTTGTCATTAATGCTATTTATATTTATTTATTGGTATTTGATTATTTATGATTTCCAGAAACTATACCAAAAACCCAATTACATTGTTTGGCTGAGAGCCGAATAGTAGATTCCCAATAAGGTCTATTCTGTGGTGGCCTATTGATTCTTGAATATCATTAGATTATTGAAAAATGTTCGAGAATGAGACCAATAATGCAATTTTGGTGGAAATCAAATTTTTTCAATAGATAATGAAATCTTTATGATGTATATTTATATTTTTCTATAACAGTTGTCGATTATTTTCAATAACCATTGCAATATTCAATATTGATATAGTTATTCAAAAGATTCGCCAGATAATAGACCTGAGAATAACGATATGGAAAATCAACATAATTAAAGTAGAATTGGATGAACTGATTTATCTCAGTGGAATTCCATTTCATTACTAGACCAAATCGCTATTCAATCCATAGCAATGTTTGTATAGTACCTTGAAGTAATACCTACCAAGCTCATCAAGTGTTTTCGTTTTAATGAAATTGTATGAAATGTATTTTTTTCATAACAAAACAATACTTTGTTCAAAAAGAAATAATAACATCCTGATCCTATTGAAGGTACTGACCTCAAACCTTTTGGTTCGAATAACATTTTTGTTCAGGAGTCAATACGCTCAGAATCCGCGCAAAATCCTCACAAACGTCCTATTAATCCACGGTTATTCCGCAGCGATTAACATGCTCACAAATGGAGTAATTAGTCTAGCTTAACCTCACCGAACAAAACAGTATCCACACTTTAAATACTAACCTACCCTCTGAATAAAACAAATCTGAACAATATTCAAAACTATGTAGAATATAAAAACTAATTGAAACAACAAATTGAAATAAAACGACAAAAGTTCAACTAATTTTGAAGAAATCCAACAGCTTAGCACAATCGACCTTATAGATATTCAGATATTCAAAACGGCTACGAAATTAACGAAATATCATTCGCTTTGCTGCTTTGAAGTTGAAAAATTTTAACTTCTGAAGGTCACTGCTCGAGCAGTGAAATCTGTCGAAAGCTACTGAACTTGCAGTAGTTGAGAGCCATGAAAATACACCTTTACTGTGACTTGACCATGACGTTTCAATAGATAGATACTGAACCACAGACCACAGCTGGTTTCCTATTTTGTGACTGAACTAGATCAAAGAAGTGAATTATGAAGAGTAGTCTAATTGTAACTATCCTTTTTCCACTTTTGAATATCAAAAACCAACATATCCATTGTAAAACTGGGTTCACGCATGTCCTTTTTGTAAACGTTTTCATAACTTTGAATAACCATTTCTTTACGCAAAATATATGCGAAACGTATATCCAAAAAACAAATCATTGACAGAAAAAAATATCTGAAGGTGAATGAGAACTTCGTAGTATTGGTGCGATATATTCCAGACTTATTTATACAGCAGTTTCGAGTGGTCCTAGAGGTTCAACCTTAATTTTTCGATAGGAACATAGCTATATGCACTTGCGTCATAAACTTGGACAATTCCCATCTGAAATATCCGGAAAGTTTTCAAAAAGATGTCAGTTACTTTGGCAAGAGTTTGATGTAGGGATAGGTAGCTAGTGTAAATGAGAAATGATAGTACCGGCTAAAGGTAAGAACGGTAAAATTCCGTTAAACTTGCTCCGCCTCGAAAATGACATTTTTTTAGTGGAACTCACGTAATTTGGCCTCCTGCGCATTTTTCACTACAAAACTCTAAAATGTAAATCGTCATAGGAATTCGAGGTTAGCAAAACAGTAGAACGCGCGATGAAGAAGGTGATATAAAATGAGTACCTATATTGTGCTGATAGAAAGGAGGAATTTCGAGCGGAATTGGCTGAGAAACAAACATAGGCGTTAAACCCCGATTTCCTGTCTTTGGGGTGCCGTGTCTCCGAAACGAGTTGAGAGCCCCAAAAATTTCATTTGAATTTTTTGTTCAGGAGGCCAAAATACGCGAGTTCCACCAAAAAATTTTCATTTTCGAGGCGGAGCCCGATTAACGAAATTTTGCCATATATAGTTATCGGTCTCCTCCTTGAAAATGAAAATTTTTGGTAGAATTTATGTATTTTGGCCTGAACAAAAATCGCAATGCACCCTCTGTTTTCCAAATTCGAATTCCTATGAGGATTTATTTTTTAGTCTAACAGTGTGAGGTATATATATATATATACCTCACACTGTTAGACTATATATATATATATATATATATATATATATATATATACATATCTATCTATCTCCGAAACTAGTTGAGAGCCCCAAAAATTTCATTGGAATTTTTGTTCAGGTCAAAATAAGTTCCGCCAAAAATTTTTCATTTTCAAGGTGGAGTCTGATAACTATATATTTACCAAAGTTTTTTCTGGCTTACAAATATCAAAAATTGATAATGTAAATTCCTATATCCTGTCCCTTCCATTTTTAATTTAAAAATGAGACGATACCGGTATATTAGTCTTATTGCCAACCGCCGGCATCGCATCATATTTTAGTCTGAAGATCGATATCAAGTATTTTATAATTTCCATGTTCTTAACAGAGACTGTTTCGATTAAGGCGATATAGACATTTCAGTTCTGATTTTACTAATTGGGTGGTTCATGAACCTATCCTGATGGCTGTTTATATTACAGCTGTTGTGTTTGTCATCATTTGTATAAAATTTCAGACCCAAATCTATATTTATTTTGCAGTTCATCTAATCCCCCCACTTTCAGGTTATTGAATTTCACCAAAGGAAATTAAATTATTGGTTTATAGTTTGATTTTTGACACATACCTATTTAATTCACACAAATCCTATACTGACTGTAGTTAGAGCAAAACCTTCAGGTATATATTTTTTGACCCAATATACATATCACACAAATGTTTTTAACAAATACAATTGTTTTCATTCCAAATTTTAATATTATTTTGTGTAATGAAAAATGTAGGGTCTGCAGTGAATAAATGAATATTTTTTTAATAGTTTCAGGTACCATTCACAACTAATTTTCAGAATTGATTGATATAAAAACATTAGGTAATGTAATAAGTTCAATCTTGAGGGGTGATAGCAACCCATTCAAATGGTTTGAAAACAATGTCTGATTCTTCAGCATATGTTTGTTGAACAACCTTCCTTCATTTCATTCCAAAATAGACCTCTATACAAGGCGGCAACGGCAGACACTTTCCTTCCAACAGTGATTACTGAACATCTGATCAAGACCACCAAATCATCATTTCTTTTTTCACCTTTATTGATTGGAAAATATGTTAGAGGGACGAATCACAGTTCGAATTTGTATAGAATATTATTCATGAACACAACCTGTTATCTTCAGCTGTTTAGTGAGAAAACAAAAGCAACCAGCCTGTCTTAGCCATTCAAGCACACAAAATTAGTGCTATAGTTGTATCTCTCTCTATCCCATGGCTTTCCTGGAATTTGAAACACCGTCATTCATTTTTCATCAGTGATAAAAAGACAAGCCCAAGGTATATTTAGGAAGCTTGCTGTACAATTCTGATCCACTGAATGATCTAGCTATCCTTATCAAATCCAACAATATTCTCTGATATTACCATTACATCAGGGTTGGATGAATGGTAGACATTACTTAATCGACTGCTCGTTATTATTTGATATCTTGTTCCAATCTATAAGTGTTATTATCACTTTTGATCACTTCCACACGAGGCCCATAATATGGGATGATATAAGATGACCCATCTGCAGGAGTGAGAGTTTGTGTTGCAATCAGTATAATATCAATCAATTGACCTATGAACATAAATCCCAATGTACAAAACTTTGCCAGCCCAATTGCTGGATATCCTAGATAAAATCTATCGATTCCAAACATTCCCAGAAATATTGAGAGCAAGATTGCCATCTCAAAAGAGTACCCATTCCTAGAATCAAAAATGGGAATGTTAGGTTTTCGGCTGCTATTTTTTTACTTACGTCCACTCGCAAGGCATTTCTTTGAAAAATGTTGAATTTTTTGTTATGTCACAAATTAGACCATCAGCTGCTACACACCTAACTGGAATTTAAAATATTATTGAATTTCAAAAACTAAAATAGTTGCACTACCTTTGGCTTTATTAGCTTTCGTACATCCACGAAGTTGTTGTGTTTCTGGATCTATAGTGTCATTTAGGAAGGCAGGATCCGGGCACAAATACTGGCCCATTCTCAACAAGTCACAGTTGACCTCATAACTCTCACTTCCAACATTGATAATAACAACTGCACATAAAATAATTGTGTGCCACAACATATTTATTCCGAAGCGAATACAAACCATTATTTTTGTTTGGTCTCAGTGTTCATACTGTATTTGTGATTTGGTCATACCTAGGTATCAGGTGCAAAGTCAGCAGAGTGAGAGTGACAAAAATGATGACAAAACTGGAAAAATGTAAACAAACCCTGCTGACAAGTGACAAGTGACTACTGACTTACTGACACCCTGATTGATAACAACTGAAACCTGAGGTGTTTTCTGGCGCTCATGTATTCAAAACGTTATCGTCTGTCTCCTTCTCTCTCACTTACGGTCAGCCAGATAGAGAGAGATGGAGAGACGAATACGTTTTTAATACAAGAGTGCCAGAAAACGCCTCTAAAGTAAAGATGAGTAAAGCCGCGTTCACATGACATCTTTCGCCTTGAAAAAAACGAGCGCTCAGTTTCATAAGAACAATTTGAAGAAAATTCGGTCTCTTTTACCAAATATCCAAATGAAATTTTCGGCGGTCTCGTATATTTTCTTAGATGCAGGTCCATTTTTTTTTCAAAACTTCACAAATTTTCACATCAAATTTATGTTCTTTGAACACACAAAATTCTCTCCTATTTACTATATTTGTATTCTACTAATCTTTCTACATAAAATATCATTCACCGAAATTGTACGAGTCTGGAATCTGATCGGTACACAAATTTCATTTTTTGGAATTACTAGTTGATATCAAATGGATTCACTTCCGAAATTATAAATGAACGAACTTGTGCACCATTCATACCCGCACAAAGGTCTGCCATCCGGGCGCATTCGAACGAGTTTTCGACAAGGGAAAATATAAATAAAAAAATTTAAATATGAAAAACATTAGCTGCGTCTAACAGCTCACGTTGAAGCCACTGAACAGAATATGACATTTCACCATGGAAAACTGACAAATTTTGTGCAGCGGCTTCAATCACTGTAAGCTGTTAGGCTGGATTCAGACAGATCCGAAATCCGATCGTACGACGATTCGATAGCTTTCTGATCGGTCAAAATTTAAATTTAGACCAATCAGAAAGCTATCGTATCGTCGTACTATCGAATTTCGGATTTGTCTGAATCCAGCCTTAGGTGCTGTCACTAGTAAATCTCAATCTTGGAACACACTCTATATTACATTACCATATATAGTACATACTCTTCTACAATAGGGAAGATGTGTCAGATGTGGACGATCTGTCGTACGCTATGTTGCCTCCCAAGTTGCAGTTGCTACTTCACAACGACAGTTTGGAGCTGGAGCGCGAGACAGCGAGACCGTCTTCGAAGCTGTACGACATCAAACACAAGAATGACGATGCAGGCGGGTTTTCCTCGACTTCGAGCAAATTTTAATTTTGTTTTTATATTTTGATTGTTTTTTTTTTGTTTATTTGTATTTATATCATTTTATACTTTATTTATCTGCAAAAAATATATTTTAAGTTTCTAATGCCTATTTTGTCGAAAATATTTTCTCTCAGAATACTTCAACGGCAAACATACAATAATTCATAAATATATTTCTCATTACGGACACTAATTGCAATTGACAAACCAACTTTATTCGTTCCATGAAAGGGGAACACTGTGCCCGGGATGCTCGTTTTGAAACTGGCAACATGGGGCCACATCAATTTAAAGGTCCAGCGGCAATCTCGAAACATCAAAGGAAATGGGCGGAGCTTTATATTGTATTTGTTTTATCTGTGGTGCTTGTATGGCGTCATGAGAGCTAAAGCCAATAATTAAAGAAGAAGAAATAGTGTCAAATAGAGTGACAGTGACAGGTGACAGTGGATAGATTAAATAAATAATAAACGCCATGGATGTTTAAAATTTCTTTATTTTGAAACTTTTAAGTCCCTCTAGGCTGCTAGTGAGTGAGTGGTGACACTTTGCAATCCTTTAATAAATTTGAGGAATTGTAGGTTATTTGATTTACATTACAAAATGAACGAAGTTGAGAAACTGGAATATCTTTCTCTCGTTTCAAAAGTATGTACAGAGCTAGAAAATCATCTTGGGCTGAATGATAAGGATGTTGGTAAGTTGAAAACAATGTTGCTGTTTAGGATCATTTCAAAATATAGTATTCAATTTCCATCTCAGTTCATATTATATTCAATTTTCAGCCGAATTCATAATACACTTATCTGAAAAAAATGATACCTTGGAAACATTCTCTAAGGCACTTGTGGAAAATGGGGCAGAGTTTTCAGATTCGTTTACTGCCAACCTCCTACGAATTATACAACACATGAAACCAAAGAAAGGACAAAATCTAGAAGAAACTGCTCATATTGAGAAAGATGGGCTGGCTTTCAAATTTCCAGGATTAGCTATTCCCAATAGACCCCCAGAGCCTTTGAACATCGAAGAGAATGCTGATGATTGTGAAAATGTAGATGTAGTTGCAGATATGATGAAACAACTTGAAGCTGATGCACCTTCAAAGAAGGGGGAAGTTGAAAAAAAAGAGAGTGATAGTGAGAAAATTAGCAGCAAGAGAGAAAGGTCGTATTCACCATCCGATAATAGAAGATCAAGATCACCTAAGAGAAGACATAGAAGGTCCACTTCTCGCGAAAAAAGTAATAAAAACAAATCTCGACATAGATCAAAAGAAAGGAGCAATAGAAATAGATCTAGAGATCGAAAGCATAGAAGTAGATCTAGGGATGGAAGGCACAGAAGTAAATCCAGAGATGGAAGGCACAGAAGTAAATCCAGAGATCGAAGATATAGGAGTAGATCTAGAACAAGGAGGGATAGAAGTGGGTCGAGAGGAAGAAGGTACCCAAAGAACAAATCAAAAGAAAGGAGGGACAAAAGTGCAGAGAAAGTGAAACCAGGGAGAGAGAGTCCTGAGTTCGAGGATGATCCAGTTCCTGGAAAGATTTATTCTGGAAAAGTGTCTAATATTGTCCCCTTCGGATGTTTTGTGCAGTTGGAAGGTCTCAGAAGGAGATGGGAAGGATTGGTACATATATCTCAGCTACGTGCTGAAGGAAGAGTAACCAATGTCTCTGAAGTTGTTTCAAGAGGAAGCAAAGTGAAGGTGAGAAGAATCAATTTTTTGTTTTGGTTCTGCTTTTAATTGTTTATTCTAATGCTTGATTTATCTTTCACTTTGGGGAAGCTCTCACAATGCTAATCAATGGAAGCATTCATAAACAAACTTTTACATTTTGTGTATACATGCTTCCATTGATTATCATTCTGAGGACTTTCTTGAATCAAAAGATAAATTGAAAGAAAAAGTTTGGTGTATGCACCAAGACATGCTCAGACTTTTTTTGGATTGTGCATGAGGTATTTCTTGAAGAAACACTAACAAATTGTTCTCTGTCAGTGATGATTGATTTAACCCTCTCAAATGCACTCCTTGAATTCCTTACCCATATAATTCATTTACATTTCAGAAGTTTTTCTCAAAAGTTAAACTTGAATATTTTTGCAAATGAGGTATGATAAAGTAATATAAGATATTAGAAATGTGAGTCAACTTCAAGGACATGATGACCTTATTCGAGAACACATTGGAAATTCATTTGATATTAAACATTCCAATTTTTTTCAGGTGAAGGTACTTACTGTGACAGGTCAAAAAGTGTCTCTCTCAATGAAAGACGTGTGCCAGATGACTGGCAAAGATTTGAACCCTCACTCTCATGCACCAGCAGAACGAGAGGACAGAGATAGAAATCCGGATAGGCCTGCTTTCAACAGTACGTCGGTTCTGAGGCTTCCTGTTAGCATTGACGAAGGCGAGGAGGATTCAAGAAAACGCGTCACGCGAATTTCTAGCCCGGAAAGATGGGAAATTAAGCAGATGATAGCGTCAGGATGTATCGACAAGAGTGAACTTCCCGATTTCGATGAAGACACTGGACTGTTACCCAAAGATGAGGATGGAGGAGAAGCTGATATAGAAATTGAGCTGGTTGAAGATGAAGCACCGTTTTTACAAGGTTAGTAGCAGACTTAAGGTGTAGAATACTGTAGTAGTAGTACATTATTTTGATCTATCTTGTAGGGTTCAGCCAACGTTTGCATTGTAATCGCAAAAAAATGTGTTTATTTATGACATAATATTAGAAACCGTTTAAATTGTCAGTGTTTCTCTACTATGCTATGTATATATCATACATATAAACCTCCCGTTTAAATCAATCTATCTATGAAAAAAAAACTGCATCAAAATCTGTTGCATAGTTTCAAAGATGAACCCTTCTCATAAATCACCCCACCTTTTAAAAAAATCCGCATCAAAATCCGTGGGTAGTTTTGAAGATCTAAGCATCATAGGAGCAGATGCTGATGTTGATCCATTGCTCGCACAAGTTTCGACTTCTGAGGGTTGACGTTCGTTAGCTGGTTAACGATAACGAACAATTTTTAGACAGACACCGGGAAACGACTTTGTTTCATACTATGTAGTGATAGTGAAGATACAATTCATTTTACTTTAACTCGCCCTAGGTTATGATCGAAACTGATCTACATTGTCTCTATGCCAACTAGTATACTATTTCATTTTGAGTTTTACATAAATAACTGGTTTGCAGGACATGGAAGAGCTGTGCACGATCTAAGTCCAGTGAGGATAGTGAAAAATCCGGATGGATCTCTTGCTCAGGCTGCTATGATGCAATCTGCCTTGGCCAAAGAGCGACGGGAACAAAAAATGCTGCAGCGAGAACAAGAAGTCGATTCTCAACCGTCCAGCAAAAATAAAAATTGGATTGATCCTCTTCCCGAAGAGGAATTCAAAACGACTATGGCCCGAGGAATAGGATTGCAATCACAAGATATGCCGGAATGGAAGAAACATGTAATAGGTAAGCTTGTGTTTTATACTTTTTATTGAAATTTTCTCATTTTTAACCCTTCGGCGGGCGCGCTTTGTAAAATCCCATGAGCGGGCGCGTTGCGGCACTGAGGACCGCAAGCAGAAAAACACCGAAATGATCGGTTAACTCAACTCTATTGCGAAAATAAGTTCTAAAAGAGAAAAATTGTTGGTTTTCATAACATAATATATTTGGCTTACAACTTTTTAACTCAAAAAAATAATTGTATGACAATATTTTCGATAATAAATTGAATTCTTGTTTTTAATCTATATATCGATTCCTCAACATAATTATAAGTCTTTTTCTGGTGGGAACAGACAGTTGTCACATTTGACAGTATTCGTACTATGTCCTTTACAAACAAAATTCTAAAATGTTCTCGTTTTTTCCCTCGATATACATATTGGTGCAGGTAACAATCTGGGCAATTATATCTTGAGTTATAAACAAAAAAAGCCCTTTTTTATTCGATACTTTTTTTCAGCACCATTAGATCCAGGGAGTACTTTTATATTTTTATCTCGCGTTTTCCCAGGTGGAACCACTGGAGTACTTTTCCAAATATTTTCAAAATCTTTAGCAATGTAAAGGTATTCTTCTATTTCATCTTCCGCTCTAACCTCTAAGTTTTGCCCATCGTCATCTCCTGATTGTTCTGATTCACTATCATACATTTGCGTTCCAAAAACCTCCTCCTCGCCTTGGATGTCATCATCAAAATCAAATTCATCTTCGTCAGAATCGGATAAATTATTTACAATATCTTCTTATTCTCTGGCATTGAGTACCTACTTTTTTCGTAATTTCCTTATCCCTAAAATTGATATAAAGTATAGTATAGTATCAGAGAAAACTATTATTCCATTGAATTCCACACTAGCAGTATGAAAAAAATTTTTTTTTTGAGATTTTTTACTTACATGACCGGGCGCGCTGCGGACCGGAGTACCGCAATTGTGAACTCAATACTTTGACGCTTTGCTGTCGACTGATAGGAACCAGTGAAAAATCTCAGTCAATGGATACACGTTGGCGAATGTATTCAAGATTGCATATCTGAGGGGGCAGCGGCATACACCAAACACACATACGAAAAAATACAGTTTTAAAAAAATTGCGGCACTGAGTGCCGCTGCGCGCCCGCCGGAGGGTTAAACAATATTTTTTTGGGAATGTCTCATTCCTAATCGTTGGCGAAAAAAATATATTAAATTGATTGATTTCAAACATTTACCTTCTGTTTCAATTGTATTTGGTCCAAAACTGCTAAGTCGTTAGTAGTTATAGTATGAGCCAATCATTATATCCTATCACGTATCAAACTCTTGGGTTATTCACGGGTGTCCTTCACTGACATCTGAGTAGACCATCCAAAAAACAAGTTGGGAAAAAGCGGTGATGATCATTCAAGTAATTCATTTTCCAGGTAGTTTGAAAAAAATGTGTCAAGAATTATTTGTTCAGTTGACCGAATCAACTGATATGATTCAATAAGTATATGAGTGCTAATATTTCTTCATAATATTCTTGGTAAAAAACACATGGATATGATTTATTTTTCTTTATTTCAATCTCAAATAAATTATGGTATACTGTCATGGAGGGGAGTTAATCAGAATTATCCGAAAAGTTTGGAAAATTCACAAAAATGGTTCTTAAAAATCATGTATGGTAAAAATATTCGATATTCCTCCAATAAATTATTTTGTGGAAGTGAAAAAATGGGTATCAGACAATTATTTTGTCTTAATATAATAACTTACATATTTTCTCATAAAAACTGCTGTAAGTATAATGAACATTTATATAATACACAAAATAAAAACAAAATTACTGCTAAAAATAAAATTTCCAAAGCCAAATCACAAAAAAACTTTTTATATTTAGCATCATTTATTTACGATAAATTACCAAATTCGATTAAAGTAACAAAGTCAAAATATTCTTATAAAAAACTGGCGAAAAAATGGATTCTTGAAACTCCCAGATTATTTTTCCAGAATCTTATAGAATTGAAATGTTCCATGTGACTGCCAGTGTGCTGATTATACTGTTATTTTAATTTATTGTTCAAATGTTATTATATTATTAAATCATTTATTTTTAATCCATAATAATTATTCAATAAAATATCTAATCCTTACAACAAGTGCAATAACTTCGTAAGGTTTAAATATTTATTCACATATCATTTATTTTAAAATTGTAATATTGAGATTTATTGTGAATAAATTGTTATTATTATTATTTATTATTATTTCTCTAAAATTATTAATTTGCATTTTTATTTGAAGTGATTTTTGCCATATTGTATCATCACATTTAGAAAATATTTTCACAAAGCTAAAAAAATGAGAAGGCAAAAGGCGGCGCTTTCCTTTGGATCAGAAGTTATCGCCTCTAATTTGGGAAGAAGGCATGTTTCACCTTTTTGCACAATAAAACTAATGAAGCACCTGTTACTCCTTCCTTTACACCTTCCATCTGCTTCCATCTATTTGCTACAAAAATATTTTCATTTCACATGAAAAGTACTCCATTATTGAATTCCTCGATTGGATGAATTAGGAAATTGAAAGTGCTTAGTTAACCGATCAATCAATAAACTATACTTTTCAATTTGAGTAGTAAAAATATGTAAAATGTTTTGTCATATTATTTATTAATAATGAAATCAAATGAAAGGAACACAAGTTCTAAACAAATGATATGCAAAGAGGTTGATGAAAGCACTGTCACTAGTGAAATTTATGTCATTCAAATATAGTATGGATAAAACCGGCCCAAGTACATTCCCTTGGGACCCCTTTGTCAAATGCTTTTTGACTTGATAAGGACTTTGTTTATTTTCTATCTCGATTTCGGCCGCTCTGAACCACTACGGGTTCAGAGAACAAAGCTACAAATGGGTTGAATCTTATCTCAATCAAAGAACACAAATCGTAAGAATGGGCAGGCTCTCTGACGTCGGGTTAGTTAGGCATGGAGTTCCACAGGGCTCCGTTCTTGGGCCCATCCTATTTTTACTGTATTTCAACGACCTTGGGAATATTACAACTGATGGTATATTTACTATTTTTGCTGATGATATAACCATTTTGTGGCATGATAAGAACCCACTTAACCTTCATGAAAAAATAGCTCTCGATGTTGCTGCTGTTAAAAAATGGTGCGATTCTAATCTGCTTTCGATTAATATATCTAAAACACATCTAATGTCATTTCAATGTACTATACCAGACATTCATCTCGAGTACTCAATCCAATAAATATTTGGGAATTTGTCTTGACGATAACCTGAACTTCCGTAACCATGTTGAAGCACTGAGCAAAAAGTTGTCCTCAGGGTGTTATGCCTTACGTGTGGTGTTGAATGAATTGGGTAGGGCAACGGCTAAAATAATGTACCATTCGTTAATTGAATCACATATAAGATATGGCATCCCCTTCTGGGGAACCTGCAACAAGCAGTGCTTCAGCATGATTTTCACCCTACAAAAGCGTGCTGTTCGCTACATCTGTAAGGTGGGACCTAGGGTCTCTTGTAGGAAACTTTCCAGAGAATAGAAACTTCTTACCCTTTCTTCTCTTTTTATACTGGAAACGGCATGTTTAGTTCATAGGAACTTACATATATATAATATCAATCTTGGATCCACCCGCCAAAACAACAACATAAGACTACTCATTCCTATTTCAAATCTAACAAAGAACTCGATCATTTACAATGCAGCCAAAATATACAACCATCTTCCAGAACGAGTCAAAATCATTGAGTCAATAGTGTTGTTTAGGAGAACTGTTAGGTTGATTCTCTTAGAAGAGGTAGTCTATGAAATCGATGAATACTTCAACAAAAGCTTTAACTAAATAAAACTTTATACCCGTTTTTATCTTTGTTGTACTTCTGACTTAAAAATTATATTATTATATTTTTCTTTATTTTATTATATTTTATTGTATATCTTTCACTGAGTAAGTTATATGTTTTTGTAATGACCAAATCTTTCTTGGACTTTGTCAATGAGATGTAAATCTTCTGACAATAAAGCATATTTTGATTGAATGATTGATTGATTTTCTATCTCGATTTCGGCTCTTAACGAACCTCCATTCGTTACAGGCGGCAAAAAATCCTCGTTCGGAAAGAAAACCAATCTGACGATAGTCGAGCAACGCCAATCCCTCCCCATTTACAAATTGAAAGAGGAGCTGAGGAAAGCGGTTACGGACAATCAAATCCTGATCGTGATCGGAGAGACCGGTTCCGGAAAGACGACGCAGATCACGCAATACCTCGCCGAGACCGGATTCACGGCGAGGGGGAAGATCGGGTGCACGCAGCCGAGACGCGTGGCGGCCATGTCTGTCGCGAAACGCGTCGCAGAAGAGTTCGGTTGCAGGTTGGGACAGGAGGTCGGATACACGATCCGGTTCGAGGACTGCACCAGCCCGGAAACGATGATCAAGTACATGACGGACGGCATGCTGTTGCGCGAGTGTCTCATGGACTTGGATCTGAAGCAGTATTCCGTCATCATGTTGGACGAGGCTCACGAAAGGACCATCCACACCGACGTACTGTTCGGGCTGCTGAAGCAAGCGGTATTGAAACGGAAAGACCTGAAGCTCATCGTTACTTCGGCCACGCTGGACGCCGTCAAGTTCTCGGAGTATTTTTTCAAAGCTCCCATTTTCACTATTCCCGGCAGGACGTTTCCGGTCGAGTGTTTGTATACGAAAGAGCCTGAGACTGATTATTTGGATGCGAGTTTGATGACGGTGATGCAGATACATCTTAGGGAGCCTCCCGGTGATATCCTTCTGTTCTTGACTGGACAGGAAGAGATTGATACCGCTTGTGAGATACTGTACGAAAGGATGAAGTCTTTAGGTAAGTGTGAAATGTTTTTCAGTTCGGCTACACTTCATCTTGCAAAAGAAAAATATGACACCTCTTTTTAATTGTTTCAATATCAATACTAAAGTATCTGAAATTCGCGCTTTACATAAGATTATTTATTAACGAATCATTCAACTGGAGAGATTTATTGAATCTTCATGTGTCGAGATAGGTGACTATATTAATTCAGAAAAAAATTTTAATTATGGAGTTCCACGAGGAACAGTTCTAGGTCCTGTTTTATTTAACATATTCCTGAATGACATTTTTTATGTGAAAACAAGAGGTTCCATACACAGTTTTGCAGATGATACTGTTATAATCTATATATCAAATACATGGCAATCTCTTAAAATACTCCTACAAAATGACTTTGAAAATAAAAAAAATTAGTTCGGCAATAACTTATTGACTCTCAATTTCGATAAATCACATTATCTCCCCTCTACTTCTTATAAAAATGATCTACCTTATCTTGGACGTATTAAAATAAATGACTCATATATAAAAGAAGTCGACAGACATGCATTTAAAATGGAATAAAAACACATGGATATGATTTATTTTTCTTTATTTCAATCTCAAATAAATTATGGTATACTGTCATGGTGGGGAGTTAATCAGAATTATCTGAAAAATTTGAAAAATTTACAAAAATGGTTCTTAAAAATCATGTATGGTAAAAATATTCGATATTCCTCCAATAAATTATTTTGTGAAAGTGAAAAAATAGATATCAGACAATTATTTTGCCTTAATATAATAACTTACATATTTTCTCATAAAAACTGCTGTTAGTATAATAAACATTTATATAATACACGAAATAAAAACAAAATTACTGCTAAAAATAAAATTTCCAAAGCCAAATCACAAAAAAACTTTTTATATTTAGCATAATTTATTTACGATAAATTACCAAATTCTATTAAAGTAACAAAGTCAAAATATTCTTATGAAAACTGGTGAAAAAATGGATTCTTGAAACTCCCAGATTATTTTCCCAGAATCTTATAGAATTGAAATTTTCCATGTGACTGCCAGTGTGCTGATTATACTGTCATTTTCATTTATTGTTCAAATGTTATTATATTATTAAATCATTTATTTTTAATCCATAATAATTATCCATAATAATTATTCAATAAAATATCTAATCCTCACACCAAGAGCAATAACTTCATAATATTTATTCACATATTATTTATTTTAAAATTGTAATATTGAGATTTATTGTGAATAAATTATCATTATTATTATATTTTAATAGTCGACTCTTTCAGGTCCTAACGTTCCCGATCTCATCATTCTTCCCGTCTACTCCGCACTTCCTTCTGAAATGCAGACCAGAATTTTCGATCCTGCGCCGCCAGGAAGCAGGAAGGTCGTGATTGCAACCAACATAGCGGAGACTTCGCTTACCATAGACGGTATTTTTTATGTTGTCGATCCAGGATTCGTCAAGCAAAAAGTGTATAATTCCAAAACTGGAATGGATTCTTTAGTAGTAACGCCCATATCACAGGTGAGATGATTTATTTCTAATGACGGTAACTTTAATTTATTTATTTGTTTTTATATGTGCTTACTTTTATTAAACAGCAGAGCTTTGTGAGACAGCTAATGGACTTTAGGTGTCTGGTGTCTTACTGATTTTTCGGTAATGCATTTGCTATTTCGGGTGCGCTGCGTAACACCCACATTTCGTAACACCCACAGTGCATACCACCCAAAGTGCGTAACACCCAAATGTCATAACACCCAAATTTCGTTATGCCCACACTCTCCGAACATACCCGAATGATGCACTATTGCAAAATTTACCGGATATTCTGCAATTTCCTGTTAACCCAATCTAACGTAACCTAACTAACCTAACCTAAAAGAAGGATGAATTTGGCAACAGCGCATCATTCGGGTATGTTCGGTGAGTGTGGTCATAACGAAATTTGGGTGTTGTGACATTTGGGTGTTACGCACTTTGGGTGTTATGCACTGTGGGTGTTACGAAATGTGGATACAACGAGATGCTCCCGCTATTTCAACAATGGAAATCTCTTGAAACTCACAGTGCTACCAGCACAGTTGGTGTATTTGATCAAATCCAATATTTAATCCATCCACAACATTTTTACGACTGTATTTTAATTGTACTCGTATAAAAACCATATCGGACTAGTCGATCAACCTTACCTACCAGAATTAGTATTTAGGCATTGAGAAAGACCCAGAGTTGAGATACCTGAAGATGGACAATTCCGAAATAGTAAACAACTTTTTAGAACTTTTCTCTGTAGATTGTTATATTTTTATATATTTTTGGACTTATAAAAAACAGTAATTGGCTATCGCATGAATCGACCAAAAACATTTTTTTTATCGTGAACAGGGAGAAGAGTGATTCCAATAGGGTCAGACGTCATTGCAGGGTCATGCAATAATAATAATGTTTTTTAAACAAATTCCAAACAGGTATACGATAATTAAAATCAAAAACTAAATGCATTATCCCACAAAGTAAAACTTGTGGGAATTATTTATGCAAGAAATGCAAAATAATATTAAGTTGATTTCTTCATATGCATACATAATGGGAAATTCTCCTTCATTTGCGTTCTTACAGCAAATGCAAATTTCAGCAAAAAAAACTAGAATTTTTTTGAACTCACTGCTAAAACTAGTCAAATTATTTTTTCAAATGTTTGGTTTTGAATTTCAAATTATTTTGTTTCTAATTCATATGTTGGTAACCAACACCCACAAGGGTTAGTATCATGCTAGAAGAACTATAGTCAATAAATCCACCTGATGACACAAAATATCACAGAATGAATTGGGAGAGAAATAAACGAAAAAGCACGATTCTGAGATATGTCTCTGTTAAACTCATACACAAGAAAATTGTTATCCTTTATTATCTATGAAATCTGCTGCCGATGTTGCCAAATGGTGAAATAGAAATAAAACTCTTCGACTTTCAGATGCCTCCTTATATAAATTATAGATTCTTTGTAAAATACACTTGATTTTCGTCGGGAGAAGAATTCCCTATTCATTTTGGTCTGAAGCTTTTTTGTTGTCGATAAGATGACTGTAAACATTGAAAATGTTCCCAGTTTTTTATTAAATATATATCAGTATTACATATATACATTGAGTACAATTTGTGGACAGACTATAAATAAAAAGCAAAAGAGGGTTGAAATTTAGAATTACCTGAAATTAGTTAATTTGTAGATCTTGCCCATCTTTCAGATGATCAAACGGGAAAAACAGTTTAATGAACGTTTTGCTGTGTGTATGCATGGTACAATTTTTCACTAAGAAAGTCTATTTGAATTGATGTGATTTACTGAAACTTTTCCTTTTTTCAGGCACAAGCTAAACAAAGGGCAGGACGTGCTGGGCGCACAGGTCCTGGAAAATGTTATAGACTCTATACGGAAAGGGCTTATAGAGATGAAATGTTACCAACTCCGGTCCCCGAAATCCAAAGAACTAATCTCGCCACCACAGTACTGCAGCTGAAAACCATGGGAATTAACGACCTACTTCATTTCGATTTCATGGATGCGCCTCCTGTGGAATCATTAATTATGGCTTTGGAACAGCTTCATTCACTCTCCGCATTGGACGATGAAGGATTGTTGACTAGGCTGGGCAGAAGGGTAAGTATTTCGAAATTCTCTAGGTTAAAGTCCGTTTATCGGGCTGTGACGGGTTTTCCTGGGTTCAAACCCGCACAAGTGACGCTTACGGGTAGATCTACAAATCTTTTTGTAAATTACAAATCGTTTTGTAAATCAATGCCTCGAGCGCCAGTTTTTTTACTTGGTATGCTCCAAATTCCCGGATAGCAATCAGATGGAGGTATCCAGAGGTCAGATAATTGTGACAACGGCAGAGTACTAATTGATGTAGGCTTTAATTACACCAATTTGCATCTGAATACCGTTTGCTATATGAGAGTTCTCGAAAGTATTTCGTTTTTACTTTCTTGAGACACTTTTGTACACACTTGAGAGGTATTTCGTTTCTACCTCTCGACACACTTTCATTTCACTGATTTGTTTCCTGAAAATAGGTTGGAGAAAATAACGACCAACGATGCTCAGAAATACGAGTTTATTATATACTGTCAACAATATTAGGTATTAGAGTTATGAAAACGGGGTTGGCAACAATGATAAAGGGTATATTAACTTTGCGTTTGAAAGTTTGAACTGCACAGGGTCACTGAATTTGGAATTTGGTCGGTAAACGGTGAGTCGATACTTTGAAAAGGAAAAACTATGAAATGTTGGCAGGTGAAATGTTTCGGAGCGGTGATTACGATAATCGGAAATGAAGTTTTATATTTTGAATTGAAGGTAAACTAAACCAGGTTCTAAATGGCACTCAGAAACAGCAGAAGGCTGAACTGGCAAGAACCCAAAATAAAGATAAAACAAAATGATTGGTTCTAATTGGCACTCAGATACAGCGGAAGGCTGAACTGGCAAGAACACAACCAAATGTAAAATAAAACGAATTTTCTGAATTCCACAAAAATGATTGGTTCTGAATGGCACTCAGATACAGCAGAAGGCTGAACTGGCAAGAACACAACCAAATGAAAATTAAAACGGATTTCTGGAAACACAAAAATGATTGATTGGTTCTGAATGGCACTCAGATACAGCAGAAGGCTGAACTGGCAAGAACACAACCAAATGAAAAATAAAACGAATTTCTTAAAGCACACAAAAATGATTGGTTCTAAATGGCACTCAGATACGACAGACGGTCGAACTGGCAAGAACGCAATCAGAACTAATTATTTCAAATAACAAATCAAGTGTCAGACTGTCGGATCTAACCTCAAAATGAATTTCGGTATTTCGGTCGGTTTGTTTGAAACGGTCGGTAAACAAATTTCGGAGCAACTAGGAACACAAGTAACTATCTGCAAGACTGAATCTTCACGAATGAATGAATCGAATCGAATGGATCCCGGTAGTCCTCAGAGTGGGATATTTATACCCGCCGAAAATCTGAAAAGTAGTGGAACTCAAATGACAGAGAGCACTGAGGAATTTCATAAAAACTACAGTCGGTTTGGCCAGTTAATTAAAGTTGCTGGGCAACGATTTGGTTTTTTAAAAATTTCGTTTATTTTTAAAATGAATACAATTGCTCGGTAGCTGTGCTGGATCAAACGTAAAAATCAAACAATGATGCGTTCTCGCGTTTATATATGGAATATAATGCAAACTCAGCGTCTACGAGCATTGGTAAACACTTGGATTATAACAATGGGTATATTCATTAGGAATATATGACTCCTCCATCCTTAAGATGAAAATAATACGTCTGTGTTATTTTCAGAACAACGATTTGGTTCTAATTGAATGTCATTATCTCGAGTTGAATATCGAGTTGAAAATAATCTTATTGACTTGAATATATGTCGTCTGAAAATAAACAGTAATAAGAGAACAATAAAGATTATACATATTGAATATAAATATAATGTGAAGAATTTTCTTCTGGTCGTCGTAGGCTATGCAGTTGCGTCTTTTCGGCTATCTTCTGGAGATGGCTCAGGGGTAGATTTCCTCTTGAGTGTGCCTCGAGGGTATCTAATTGTGGTAGTTGAAGCGGTGTTTCTTCAATGGTAGGGACGTCATTACTATATACATCGCCATTAATTTTCAATTTGCAATGATAAGGGATGTATATAAGTTTCGGTTGGTTGATTTCTTCGTAACCATTCTCTTGGCAAACTTTTTCAATATAAATTTGCTTGAATGGTATAGCAATAAGATATGCATTGGTAATTGGTTCAACGATGTCTTGTTGAATTTGGATGTCCGTTGTTTGGCATTTGATAGAACGTTGTCCCATGAGAATTTCAGGAATACAGTCGTTATTTGAAATTTGATTTTCGATGAACTGGATACAACTATTTTCAATTCTGATGCAGGTTTCATCAGCATAATGGTGATATGTCGAGTTCAATATTATATAAGGTTTTAAGGGTGAAATGGTTTTATTGGATATAGGGATAGGATAGAGATGGAAAATCTCATAAACGTTTTCCTGGAGTATCGGAAAATGAACAATGAACAGAATTCTTTCATTACTGTAACGAATTTCTGTTTTTAATAATTTATAATACGATTGAGTATTTTCGAAAACTGGTAATCCATTTTTGTATAGAGAAAACATTATTTTTGTTAATTTTTCTAATTCATCAATTGATAATATAGTACTATGAACCAGAGCTGGGCAGAGTACTGCAATTAGGTACTCGTGAGTACTTCACTAGGAGTAACTTCAAATAGTACTCATAAGTGTTCGAGTATGAGTACTTATATGAGAAGTACTCAAAGCAAATGAGTACTTTTACAAAATTTACAGAGTACTCGTGAAAAATTAGTAACGAGTATTGAGTATTTCAAAAAAAGAACGTTGAATGTATCCTTGTCAGGCTGTCAGATACAGTCAGTATTAGAGTGACAGACAGGAGTTGTATCATTTTGCAATCACCATCAATTTGTACGCCCAATTTTTGCATTTTGATTTTCATATAAGCTGGAAAGCACTGAAAGCAGGTATTAGGTGCAGAGGTACAGCCACAGGTAGAGGATGGTCACAAGAACAGTTATGGGGTTATGTATAGGTATATTTCAGAAATGTGTATATGATATTTAATAATACAACAGGCCACTTCCAAAATAAATTTTTTATAGAAAATAACAAAATATTATAACTTTCCTTAAGTAAAAAAATTAACAAAACAAACATTACAAAATGAAAAATGAACACAAAATTGTAATGAGAGATTTCTGGTACTTTTTCTCGCATATCAGTAAATCGGTACCACTTGGTTGATCAAGTGATTGGTAGGTATAGATAGGAACAGGAAGGTAGGTCACAAAAAATTATTAAAGGTAGGAGAACCAAGTTTTCAAAATTCCTATCGCTTAATGCATTACGCTTTGGAGCATTTATTACCGTTGCATAAGAGAAGAGTCTTTCAACCGGTGCAGGAGAAGGCAATGGTGTATTTGTATCCATAAAAATTTTCTTCATTACTGGATAGTCTTCCAGCATTGAAAAAGTGTTCCTTGGATCATCAAGATATCGCAGGAACTCAAGTTCTATTGTGTTTTTCTCTTCATGTTCGTCCCCACACTCACAACAACGGAGTTCAAAGGCTGAAACTGAGACTGCTGAGAGTGACTTGGGCTCACGCTTATTACACATTTATTACACTATCAAAATAAAAAAAATCGTCGCATTGGGAATCGTTGTCAGCCAAACTTTCGGATGGACCAAGGAATTTTGTACCTTCATCAATAACCATCTTTTGAATCTAATTGATGTCTACGCCAGATTTGCAAGTTTTCTTAGCGGTATCACTTATTATTACGGTTCTGTGCGGGTGTGCGCGCGTCCGTACTCGTACTCGTTACTCGTCAGATGTATGAATCAGAAGTACTCAGTACTCTAAAATGTAAAGTACTTAAAATTTTTCGAGTACTGAGTACGTTAGAATAAAGATACTCACAAGTACCAATTACTGAGTACTTTGAGTACTCGAGTACAATTTTGAGTACAATTTACTCGAGTACTGCCCAGCTCTGCTTCTATATATAGCCTGCGCGGCGTACGATGCCACGCCTTCTAAAGTGACATAAATGAAGAACTGTTTACACTGGACTGTACTCATTTGTGCTTTGTATTTACGTGTGTTACGTTAATTCAAGAACGTGATCATTCTATCTTTACAGCGGCTACACTGTAGTAATATCGATTTTATATTGAGGAACATCGATAAACATCAAAATTCATCGTAGCAACAGAGTCATCAAATATTATGTCGGGTACCTTTATTGTATTGTCAGTCTGATGTAGAAAAATTTTGGAATGGTCATAAAGGGAGAAATCGTCGTGGCACGTATGCTATCAAAACTAGAAAGGATATGTCAAGAAATTATTCATTTTGTGGAAATAGTAAACAAGCACCAGGTACCTACATATGTCCATAATAATTTGAAAAATTAATTAGGTCGGTCGGCAAACAAATGAGTGAGGTAGCACGCAAATTGTTTACTCTGATAATAATTCAAATGCCTTTGTGTGGTGAAAATGTCACGAACTGAAAAAGTCACTTCATAGTGAAATAGAGAGACTTATAGTCGTGAAATATTTAAAAATCAATGGAGCAGTTCAGGCGTGGGCAAATTCCACCTTCCTATACGTAGGAGTTTTCTTTCGAAATGTATAGGTAATTTTTTTAGTAAGTAATTTATTCAGGTAATTTACAGATTCGCAAAAGTGGTACCTAGGTACTTGCTGCACACCCAAACCTTTTTGATGAAGTTTTTTGGTACTTACGTATTTTGGTGCCTAAAACACGAAATTTGAATAAGTCAAAATGCGTGAATGGAGAATACCAGCCTGCCTACCTTGAAAAATGGAAGATAGAACATTACGTGTTTACTCGTCGCGTCGTCAGGTTCACAATATTATTATCGAGATTATTATTTAGCTTTTAGTACATGAACTAAGTATATGATTGTTATCTTTTTTTTGAACCGTTTAACACGATTTTTTTCAACTGATCCATTCTCAAATTTCTCGTTCTTGATTTTGTTAATTAATACCTACCCATATAGGGTGTAACAAGTGTAACATTGGAATATTCAAGTGACGTATCCCGGAGACAATTTCAAGAAAAAAAGTCTATATCTAGGTATAAACTTGTATCCGGAAATGCTTCCTTTCGTACGCTGTCACTGTTCATTTCAAATTGAATTTCAATTGAACTTTTCTGACATTAACCATTTGGTACTTTTCATGAAAAAAACAAAATTCGTACATCTTTTCCAAGTAAAAAAGATACACTTCCTTATCAACGCTGGAAGTGATCGTTTTCGAGATATTTACAATTT